>PVLD010007530.1:0-90805 GCA_004027595.1 Dinomys branickii
ATCCACTACAGCTGTGACATTCCCACCCACAAGACCACAGGCCTGGGTAGAAGTGAGTGCTCCCACATCAAGACAAATGCTTTAGTCTTAAGGGCTCCTCCGTCACACTTCTGCTTCCAGGAATGACTTGGCTTACTGACAACTAGTCAGGCACTTTGGCAAGTTACCAGCAAAGTCACATTTTAATAAGTCACTCAGAACAGTGTCCAACTCACCAGCAGACGCAGTCCCAAGCACCACAGGCTGTGTCCTTGTAACACTGACATCCCAGATGCCATCTCTGTGGCCAATGTACTCCTTCACAAGCTGGCAGACAGCCCGCGATGTGGTGGTCTTAAAGCTAGACACAATCTACAATCAACAAGGGAAGGAGTACTTTTAAACATTTACTGAAATGAATTGTTCTAAAGCAGGTAAAAAACAAAAGTCGTGAAAAACCACTTAATAGAATATTGCAAACACTAAAGGAACAAAACACCAGCATAAACAGAACTGAGTCACACTGTGCATAACACTGGGCCTACTTAGTGTTGTTCAGTCCTTCCAGAGGATTCGGAAGACTTCCTCCACTCCAGTTTGACAAGTAAGTAAGGTCTTACTACAGGGGAAGGGCACAGGCAGGCATTTCAAGTCACTCTTCCACAAATCCAAATCCTCAAAATTTTCAAATTCTTTAGCAAAAAGCACAAGAAAAACAAAACAAAACCAGGAACTAGCCATCCCACCAAACATGAAAAATCACGATATCCCAAAGCATTAACCCTAATTACTGTACTGTGCTCAATGCAGAACTTTCACTTTTTTCCCTTTTTTGGTAATTGACAATACATTAACAGGAAAAAGAGGGCCCACGCTGTGGGAGGAATCAAAAGACGACACTTATAACAGATGCACAGGGTTGTACAGATTGTTTATTGAGCACTTGCTCGAAGCCAGCCAGCGTTAGATGGAGGACACAGAGCTAAGTGACACATGGGCTCCTTGCCTTTCAAAAGCTCACAGTCCAATGGGAGACAGACATAAAAACAATACAGACAATGAGGTATACATCTAGTAACGACACAGACAACCAACAATTCTCGTTGCTCTTACAAGGGATAATACAAAGTGAGCGAGAGGCTATTGAACTCAAAGATTTCTTCAGAGTTTGTTTTTCACGCTGTTCTTGCATTTTTAAAAAAGTTAGCTTTTAAGTAAATCAGAATAATTAGGTTCTTTGGAAGAATGAAACCATCACACCAAGGGAAAAACAAAAATCAGAGGCATCATACAGCTTATTTTAAATACTGAAGTAGCAAAGCTCTGAAAAACAAGTATCTAAATTCACCCTTACATAAATGCATTAAATCACAATCCAGTTACATTAATTTGGATATGAGTGTTCAAATTATGTCCCCGATACAGTGAAAGACTAAAAAACAAATGGTGATAGAAGCTGACATTTTTATCAGCAATATAAACAGATCCTACTTGATGCAGTTTCAATTAACAGAAAGCACAAAGAACTTCGAAATTCTCCAACCTCTCACCACTCATTATCTTTTCTTTCTGAAAGTTACTCAGCCTATTCAACCCCCAAAATTATCGCTCCACAAAATGAGAAAGTGGTTTTGCTTACAAAAAGTGCTGCTCTGATCTCAAATAATATTAAACATTTTAGGAAGAGTGACATTAAAACTACTTAAAATTTACCCCCATAGTAAATTATAGCAAATTTCATTTTTCAAGTCATTCACTATTTCCCATATAAATATCACTATTATAACAAACTACCAGAGTCACGGGGTTACTGTACAAATCTTTACCTTTCACCTACCCACTTACAGGGTAAAAACAGAAGGGTCATTACCAAGAGCATCCAGCTGTAGTTCTGGTGTTACACTGGGAGATGAAAATATGCTATTTACAAATATTCTATGTTGCTTCCAAAATGTTCATTACACTTTGAGAATCATCAATTAACTCTGTCCTTAAAAGTATTGACTGAATCACAATTACAGAGAGGCCCAACAACAGGCTGAATTACTTAGAAGGAACATTCAGACAGAAAAGCAGCAGAATGAAGCAACTAAAAGATGCTTACACCTGTCACCCTAATTCATCTCAACTGAGATACAATCTAAAGCATTTTTTAAAAAGTCACAAACGGGGGGCTGGGATATAGCTCAGTGGAATAAGCGCTTGCCTAGCAAGCGCAGGGTCCTGAGTTCGATCCCCAGTACCACAAAAAAAAAAAAAAAAAAAGTCACAAACGGCTTTATTTGACAATGAATAGTATTTTATAAAAATATTTGCAAACATTTTCACAAGTTTCTCTAAAGCTGTTTGCAGGTTAGGCTGCCTTACTGTACCTACCTCCCAAAACACCTCTGAAATACATCACTAGGCACTCAGGAAGGGGGAATCTTACCTTTACTCAGCATACTGTGACCCTACTATCTCACCAAACATTCACTTGCCTTTCTAAGTCAGGAGGGAAAGTAATGAATCTACACTGTAGCATTTTTCTTGTTGCACTCATGCTTAATTGTAACACCAAGAATCCATGATGTAGTACAAATCAGAACATAAGCTGTTACCAAATTATTTTAATTTTCAAATATATCATCTTTTATTATTTCTTAAGATTAGTAGTCACTGTGTGCAAAATGCTTATAAATGTCTTATAAATTCAGATGAGCTGCTAGTCCTAAAATGACTGATACATTTGCTACTACATTTTTTAAATGCAAAGGGTTACTGTACACATCTTTACCTTTATCATATGGTAAGGAGCATGATAAAGGACAACTTTATATTTTCTTCTATTTCAGAAATATTTAGAAAGTTTTGGAATTCTAAGACCACACATTGTATATATACAACTGTAAACATCCGAATAAACGATATATTTAAAAATAACAGAAATTAAATGAGGAAGAACTTAATTTCATATTTCATTCTAAAGAACAAGTTTAAATTTCTTAAAAATCTCAAAGCTAATTAAGTGAGCAAGACATTATAATCAAAAAAGATCAAATAAATGAGGAACTTACGTTCTAGATGTTATCAAAACAAACAGTAGAAAATGTCAGCAATATTCATATTTTCTTTTGAATAGCATTTACTAAAGACTTTCAAATAGGTAGAAATAACAAGACTGAATTTGCCCTAGTGCAGTTTATCTTGCTGTAGCTGTGATGCAAAATAACTTCAAGTTCAAGAGAACAAATCAGAAAAATAAAGTTAATACCTATGCATTCATAGTAGACCCACTATAAATTTCAACTCTTTCTCTCAAGTTTAGCCAAAGGAATAAATACTAAGGTTAGGTAACTTAACTTGTACACACTCGAAATACTCAAAGGTAGAGATACACACAAAATTACTCCAAAAATTGCTTCCTCAGAGATGACTTCTCAATTAGATCCTTGCCACTTTAAAAGGATCAGCACAAGATACTTGAAGGAAAAACACAATTCCCACAAACGTGTCTATTTCTCTCAGTTAGAGCTCTATTTCCTTTTCATATTTAGAAAATTTTTAAAGATAATGAACTAAAGTGTAACTTTAGCCCAGAACGTATTTTCTTTCCTCATACTTATCAGTCTTTTCAAAACCCAAAAGTTATATTTTCACTCTAAAAACAATACATTTACTTATACACACTATACTGATCTCACTAATTATTATAGTTTAGTGTCTAAGCATCTGCATACTGTGGTCATTTATATGATACTTTTTTTAAAAATTCAATTTCCTCAGGAATCAGATATTTACCTTTTACTATTACACATTTCCAACTGGAAAATATGCAAGTTAAAGTACACATCTGCACATCTTAAACACCACATGACTGGTTCAAGAGCCAGCGCCCTGCATACCTTGCTGGTGGAAGCCTTGTAAGTGGTCTTTAGTTTCTGAGAAAGCTGACTGGTACTGTGACTAGCTGTAGAGACACAGAATTGACAATCAAACAACTGAAGAACTACAGCATTGAAAAGCAGATCTTTGTTTCACTCAGAAAGAAAGTGAAACCCAGAAGTGTTTGCCCACAATGTAATGAGGATAACAGCAGGGTGGAAACCAGAACCCAGGTTCCCTGGCTCTTTATTCCCCTAGACCCACACCAAAATTATGTTAGGTTTTGCTCACAGCAAAAGAAAAAAGGAGTCAGTATCCTTCATCAAATTTTGAATTTCTTCGATAAACAAGCTATGACAATACTTTAATAACATTCACTGTACCTTTGGTCTTGAGTTGGCCCTTACTCAGCTCTGCTCCATCAATCGCTTGTCCTTCAGCAGCTAAGCGTTCATTAAGAGTATCAATTTCTCTGCGCACTGGGAACAAAAGAAGTCTTTTCAAAAACGTAAAGTACATTTAATATATTTTTATGTTTGAGTACAATAGCACTTCCAAAATCTGCAAACATATCCATAAAAGCAAAGTTTAAATGACACATAAATTAATTCTCTTTATGACCACGCGTGTTATGAGGTTAAAAAAAAGCATAGCTTAATAATGTAAATGCTACTTGCTGATACTCAATTTTTGGAATGGAGCAGAAAAGGTTTGACTATAATTTGTAAGACATAAATCTTATATACACAAACCTTATAAAAATAAAAACTGGCAAGTAATGGAGCAACAAAGGGAATAAAAGATATGTTTGTTTCCTAACGTTTCATGTTAAAGCATTAATGTATATAGCCTACTGTAAAAAAATCTAAAACTGAAAGTAGATTACTTTTGTTTACAGTAATCACTAGAAGAACTAAAAGCAAAAACACAGAAAATGTTTTTCTTTAAAGAATATAATGGGAAGCTGGCATGGTGGCACATGCTTGTAATTTCAGCACTCAGGAGGCTGAGGCAAGAGGATCTTTGCAAGTTCAAGACCAGCCTGGGCTACACATGAGCTCAAGGCCGGCCTGAACAGTATAGTGAGATCCTGTCTCAAAAGGACAAAAAAAGAAAAGATATTTTCAAATGATATTATATAAAAGAAAAACATGAGTGAAAATTTTCCCAATGTAAAGTATACCCGGGGCAGGAAAAATAAAATGTATCTTTCATGAAATCACAATTTTGATGGGTAGTACAGTAGACAGAGTAACAACCCCCCTCAAAGATGCCACATAATACATAAATGTTACTTCACGGGTACTCTGCAAGCGGGGAATTACCCTGGATTGTATAGGGCTCAGTCCAATTATATGTACCCTTATGGGTGGAGGGAAAACAGAAGAATAGGTCAGAGGCACAACAAGAAGGTCCATCACCAAGACAGAGCGGGCCACAAGCCAAGGAGTACAGTAAGGGGACCTGTCCTAAAAACAAGGAACTAAATTCTGGCACAGTAAAACCAAGCAGAAAATGTCTATCGCTAGCCTCCAAAAGGAAGCACAGTTCTGCCAGTAACTTGACTTTAGTCTGATGAGAACAAGCCAGGGCTATAGAACTGTAGGACAATAATGCGTACTAAGTTTTTTATAGCTGAACGGAAAGCTAATATGGTGATGAATGTCTATGGACAAAGTTTACTCTCAATCTCAAGAATTTCTATGGATAGGTGAAAAGTTTAAAAAGTATATTGATAGGAGTACTCACACTCTAAGTTTTCAATATAAAGGTTTTCAAATTCTCTTTCTATTTGACCAAACAGTTCCAGAAGTGTACTACGAACTGAGGAAGGCAGTTTAGAATCCTGTAGAAGAAAAATGCTTTGTTTAAAATTAAGAATGAATGAGATGCTCTAATACCAAGTATCCATATACTTTTTTCAAAGTAAATCATCTTTCACTCTGAACTCTTGCATCACTACATATTTTGTTTCTCAAGAATTTAAAGTTTGAAGAGGCACAGCTCAGTTAAGAGAAAGTGCTTTGCATGTACCAGGCCCCAAGTCCATCCTCAACACCAAAATGCTAAGTTTCAAATTTCCACAAAGCAAACTATAATCAAATTGTATAAACGCCTACCTAAGGTAATATAAAATTTAGGAACAAGTATTTCTTCAGTATTTTTTTTCTTTTACAAGGAAGAGATAAGCCTACCTTCAAAATTTCCCAATTTGCAGAGAAGGAAGGCAACTCCCATTAAGTGAAGTTAAGAGTATAAATAGCCTTTATGCTCCATCATGTGCTCTTATAAATATACTGAAATATGCTATAGGCTAATACAAGATGTGCCTTATCATTATTACATTCACTGTGCCTCAAACAAAAAACCAGACGTTCTCTGTCCCTCTACTTAATATCTAAAAGACCGCTGTGAACAGGGGAGAAAAGAAAAATCTCACCTATAGAGAGCAAAATGCAGATTAGCTAAGTGAGAATATTAACTTTTAAGTTCCCAGTTGGGCTATAATCTTTGCACCTCTTCCTTTGCACATCTTCTCTCACATCTCTAGTCTCTGCCTAAAAAGTCAAGGGAAGCAATGGGAAAAAGCGACATCTCAGCTCTGCTGTTAAGGAGGGTCAAGTGAGTGAGTGGTACAGGTACCAAATAAATTCACAAAACATTTACTTTTCCTAGATACTGCTCATCAATAGGAGACTGCTTGATAATGGTCTCTATTCTACTCTAATCTCCTTGAGGGCATGGCCTACATAGTATCTTTTAAGTGTTCCCCACCCTTCTGTACTCGAGTAATTTTCAAAAGAAAAAAAAACAAAAATCAACAAAAATTTCTAACACAGGAGCCAGAATCAAATTAAAATGTAATCACTGTTTAAAAAAAGTAGAACCACTGGTCCAGGGACCACTCAGTGACAGGGCACTTGCCTAGCATACATGAGGGCATGGGTTTGATTCTCAACACCACCAAAAGAAAAGAACCAGGGCACTGCTGACCCTCCATATCCAGAGGTTCCATACTTGTGGACTCAACCAACTGTGAATCAAAACTGTTTGGGTCAAGAATTACGTACAGAATTTTTTTCTTATCATTTCCTAAACAATGCAGTATTAACAACTACTTTACATAGCAACTACACTATATTAGATACTACAAATAATATAGAAATGATCTAAAGTATACAGGATATGCATAGGTTACATTCAAATACTATACCAGTGATGGTGAACCTTTCAGAGACAACCGCCCGAACTTCAACCCCAAACCTACTTGTTTATGGCAAAGTGCCAACCCTGCAATTAAACCTGAATACTGAGGTTTTAGTTTAGAAAAGAACAACTCACAAATTAACATCTCTTGTGTTCAAAGAAAAACACACTGCCATACCACACATGCCATAGGTTTCCCACTGGTATATAAGGACTTAACCATTCACAGATTCTGTTATGCTCAGGAGAACCTGGAACTAGTCCACCACAGATAACACATAATAACTGAGTTCAAACTAATGTCTACTTTATAGCAACAACTGTGCTGGGTTCTGTGTCACACTACTGCCCTTGTGGAGGCTACACCCTGGAGGTCTCAGGTATAAAGTTACCCACATGTTTCTAACCAGATCCAATATTCATTCATAAGAACCAATTTCTCAAATTTAAGCTTTATTTTCCTCCAACATTATGGCTGACCAATTAGTTCTAATTGTGAAGGAATAGTTATAAAAACTATATTCATATTTATATATTTATGTAAGCATACATAAGTGCACATATGTGTGTATGTGTATATATATATATATATATAGCTTAATATAATATGCTTTTGTCCAAGATTGACAAAAAAGTTCTTTAAAAATTCTAACATATTCATCATGAATAGAGGAACTAGAAAAAATATAATCAAAACTTTCCTATATCAGTATTAGTGCATTAGAAAACAGCCGGGAGTGGTGCTGCGTAACTGTAAGTCCAAAACTTGGAAGGCAGAAGGATCACACTGAGTTTGAGGCCAGCGTGGTCTACGTAAGCTAGTTCAAGGCCAGTCTGGCCTACATAGTGAGACCCTGTCTTACAAAACACGAGAAAGAGCAGGAAAACAGCACGCATTTGGTTATTGTCGAAACAACACAAACGTGACCCCACCTCCACAGCAGGGCAGAGCTTCGTAACTTACTTGTCCTTCCAACATGTCTCTTGGGAGGCCCGTCCGCTCCTGCTCTGAGCTGTTAGTTCTTCGTATAGAAAGGCTATGCGATTTGCGCTTTTGTTTTGCTTGACGAGCAGTGGAACAACTTCCGCTTTCTGTGGGCATTACTTCTAGAAGGTAGTGTCCTGGTCACTTCTGCAATATGCTAAATGACAGCAGGGAAAACATAAGCCTTTATTTCTGATATAGAAAATTGAAATTAAAAAATGGATAAGTACTGCTTTTAATTACAAGCCTCCTTACTATGGTTAATATTTACATATAATATAGATCGGGTAAGGTGTTTTAAAGTGGAGATCACTGCCTTTGTAAAGAAGATAGCTGTTTTTAAATGTCACTAACATTTGAAAAAATTAAATAGTAAAAAACATACAAAATATTTTTTTTAATTCTCCCTTAGGTCAACTTGCCTCAGGCTCTGGTTACTATTCAGAAGTAACACTATAATTGCACATTCTAAACTATAGTAGATTCTAGAGTAATATTGTATAGTCTTTAAGAGAAACACAACATAAGCCACACACATACTTTTAAATTTTAATTTTGTTTTGGGTTTTTTGAAACCTAAGACAGAGTCTCTTGACATAGCCCAGGCTGGCCTCAAACTCATGGCAATCTTCCTGCTCAGCCTCCCAAGTGCTGGGATTACAGGTGTGCACCAGCACGCCCGGCCTAATTTTATATTTTCTAGTGGTCATATTTTAAAAGTAAAAACATGTGATTTTACTTTTAATGATTTACTTAACCCACTGTGTCTAAAATAATAATTTGTAGTATCTAATAAGATATGAATGGTATATTTTATACCTTATTTTTGTGATTACCGCTTCAAAATTAAGTGAGTACTTTATATTTACATTACATCTCAATTCAAGCTAGTCACAAATCTCTAGGTAATTTTAAACACTATGACAATACCTACTTTGAATATTTTCTACTCACTTCGTGCCATTTTTCATTCCTCCTATCAATACATCACTGTTAACATTATTTTAAGTAATAAACTTACCCACTGCGTCTTTCTTCTTCAGCTACAGATTCACCCGTTTCAAACATTACTTACTCATTGCCAATAGCTATTGATTCCTTCTCTGAATACAATCCTATCACTATGGCAATTCAGGTAAATGCTGACAAGTAGCACTAGGCTTCACTATGACAGAATGTTTTTCCTCCAGGACTGTGTAAAGCCAAATTGAACGTATCATGATCCAAAGTTATCTTGATTTAGAAATGGAAACTGGCCTAAGTCCTAATATTAGAGAAACAGTTCTATTCAATGAATATATCAACTTAGTGATATGCTGACCCCTTAAAGTAATCATACGGACTATATAAACCACCACACTCCAAGCAAGTAGCTGAGACTGTGACTTAAGTGACTGCACCACAGGCCATTATCCCAAGGCCACTAGATTAACTTCCACTGTTGAACCTTTTAATTCCGCAAATACCTGCATCAAATGTGACAAAAATTCCCACCCCTTCCTTCTAGTTGGCTCTCACTTATCATAACATTTCCATACTTTGCTATAAAATTATTTAACACAAACTCAGTTTCTTTTGAAGAACATTTATTCAAGCATAAAGGAGTGATATAGTAGAGATAAAATGTATTCATAAAAAAACCTGAATGTCTCCCATAAGGACTATTGATAAAGATAGGCAAAATATTTCCTATTTGATTTATTAAGCATACTAATTACAATCCTAAACACTGACACTAAAAGTATTTCTTTTTATCTCTTATAAAAATACAATTCATTTTGATTTCTAGTACTATAGTTAGTAGAAATCAATTAACCTTAAAATAAAAAGTCTGTAATTCTTTTTTCTATATAGTACTAGTATATGAATGTGGGTACACTGAATTTAAATTAGTTTTGTTTCCTTTTCATTATATACCACTTGGAATGAATGCAGATTACTCTTGTTATTAAAAGTTAAAAGCCAAGCCTAACAAAAAAAATCAGAAAACTACAAAAAAAAATTACATATTATTTACACGTAAAACTACTCTTAAAAGCTTTCATTTATTTGTAAAGCTTTTAATTGTTCTTAACCAAAACTTGTGAGTTAGTCATGGAGTCTCCATTTTACCACAAATACCAGGATCACCTTTTCTTCTTAACTTTTTATTTTGAAATAACTGCAGATCCACAGGAAGTTACACAGATGGTATGGAGAAATTTCTTATTTCCCCATTAGTTACATCTCAAATAGTACAATTTGTTGATTAACTTGTTAATTTTGTTAAACCAGCACACTGACATGTAGTTTTCACTTTGTTCCACACATAAATTGTGTGTACAGTTTTTACTTTGTTACACATATACATTTCTGTAACTACTACCAAACTTTCCCATTACAGTATTACAAACATCACACTCAGGCTCACCATTAATCATCCCAACACCCTTCCTAAATACCATCCCTAACTCCAGAAAACCACTAATTTGTATACTCTATCTATAGTTTTGTTGTTTGGAAAATACTACATAACCATTCATCTATTGCAAAAGTTATTTCCATTATTTTACTATATTACAAACAAACTGTTATAAATAATAATTACAGTTTTTGGTCTAGATATGCTTTCATTTCTTCTGGATAAAGACCCCAGGAGTGAGACTGCTGAGTCATAGAATAAATGTATGTTTAGTTAAAAAAATAAAAGGGATCTTATTGAAATAGAATTCATACACCATATGAATCACCAATATAAAATGTACAATTTGCCAGGTATGATGATGCACACCTATAATCCCAGCACTTGGGAGGTTTAGACAGGAGGACTGCCCTGAGTTCACAGCTAGTCTGTGCTACATGGTGAGTTTAAAGGCAGTCTGATTACATAGCAAGACCCCTGTTTCAGAGAAAACAAAAAGAAAAGAAAATGTACAATTTAATTACTTCCAGTACTTCAGAGTTGTGCAATCATTTCCACAGTCAACGTCAAAACAATTTTATCACTCTAAAAACAAACCCCACTTCCTTTAGCAATCACTTCCCATCTTCCCTACTCATTCCCCACAGTTAGCCCAAGGCAACCGATAATTTACTGTCTATATGTAAATTTGGCTATTGTGGACATTTCATACACAGTCAACTCTGTGTTGGGTTGGGTTTTGTGTCCACTGGTCTGGGACACAAATCAAAAATTGTCTATACAAAACATGTAGATTGTTTCTCTTGTCATTAGTTGCTAAACAACACAGTATCACAATTATTTATGTAGTGTTTACACTGTATGAGTGATGTATGTGTAACCAAGAGATAATCTGAAGTTTATGGGAGGATGTTAACATCTGCAGATTTTGGTATCTTCGAAAGTGTTAGAATATTTTCTCCACAGATTTGAAGTGACAACTATGGATAGAATCATACAATATATGATCTGGTCCAATAGGAATGGCTTCTTTCACTTAGCCCAGTGGTTTCAAGGTTCATTTATGTTGTAGCTTGGACAGTAATTTACTGCTGCCCAATATTTCACTGTATGGATATACCACATTTTATTTACCTATTCATCAACTAACAGGCATCTGGCTGTTTCCATTTTTTTTTTGGTTATTTTTACATATCTGTATGATTTCCTTTCTCTTGGGTACACACTTATGAATGGAATTCCTAGGACATTAATGATGGGATTAATGATGTTCAGTTTTATTATCTTTTCTTCTTAAGAAACTATTTTCCAGAGTAGCTATATCCTTTTTACATTACCATCAGCAATGTAAGAGATTCAGCTCTCCAAGTCATCATCAGCATTTGATATTGTCACTATTTTTAATTTTAGCTGCCCCAGAGGTATGGAACATCTCACTGTGGTCTCACTTTGCATGTCCTTGATGGCTGGCTAGTAATATTAATTCTCTTTCCCTGTTTGAATATCCTGTTCAATGAAATCATTTTTGCCTATTTTTTAAAGCATCTAAGAGCTATTGGTCTAATATATGAATTTTTCAACAATTTTTCTAATATGTGAATTTTTCAACAATTTGAAACATTTCATACATGTGGGTTGCAAATAATTTCTCTGAACCTGTTAGCTATCTTTCCATCCCAACAGTGTTTTTCACAATGCAATTTTTCTTTTTTAATTTGATGACTTTTTACAGCTCATACCTTTGGAATCATGTCTGAAATTTTCCAATCCCCAGGTCCCAAAAGTTTTTTCCCATTTTCTCCTAAAAATTTTAAAATTTATGTTTTGTGTCTTAATTTAAGTGGTATTTGATGTTCATATTTTTATAAAGTTGTGAGGTTGGACTTTTGTTTTTGCTAGTGGAATCCAATTACTCTCACACTACTTGTTAAAAGGCTGACTGTTCTACACTTGTTTAGTTACTGAGGTAGGGCTGGGGATCTATAGCTGAGTGGCACAGAGCCTGCCTGCCTGGCAAGCTAAAGATCCTGAGTTCAATTCCCCATACCCCAAAATAAATAAATAAATAATTACTGAGGTAAAAGTCACATAATATAAATAAAATTTATCATTTTACAGTGTACAATTCAGAGGGGTTTAGGACATTCACAATAGCCATCCACACGACAATGAATTATTTTGACATCCTCGTCAAAATGATTCAAGTAGTTGTAGATATGTAGGACAATTTTTTTTAGTTTTCTACCCTGATCCATTGATCTACTCCCACAAGAGTAGTTTTAATTATTCTGCTACAAGTCTTTTTTTTTTTTTTGAGGGGGAGGGAGATACCAGGAATTGAACTTAGGACCCCACGCTTGCCAGGCAGGTACTGTACCACTAAATTGAATTCCTGGCCCTATGCTACAAGTCTTGAAATCAGTTGCAGTGATTCCCACCACTTAAATCTTTCTCAAAATTGTTTTGTTATTCTAGTTCCTTGGTCTTCCTTTGAAATTTTAGAATATTCTTTTCCATATCTGCAAAATTCGTACTGAAACTTTGATAGAAATTTTGCTCTACATGAATGTGAGGATGTGAATGTGTATTCTTATTTTGGTGAGCTTTACAACTTATGGAAACAATACTTAGATCTTTCCTCAGTTTTGCATTACTGCAGAAAAATTCTGTTTTCTCTTTAGTGTTTCAGCAATTTTACGTAATAGTGTATTTTTATTTTAGTTTCTACAAATTAATTGCTAGCATACAGAGATATAAATGATTTCATGTATTAAATTTACATCATGCATTCCTGCAGAATTTATTTATGAATGAGATTATTTTCTAAACTCCTTTGGATTTTCTATTTATTCTATCATCAAGGAAGAGAGGACAGTTAATTTCTTCCTTTCTGCTTTGTAAGCCTTTTATTTCCTTTTCTTTATCGATTCAGCTAGAAATTCTAGTACTAAATTGAATTACAATAGTGACAGCAAACATCCTTGTTCCGCCCCCAATCTCAAGAGAAAATAATAATTCCTCCTCTATGAAGTATCGTACTAAGACAGGATTTCTTCAGTTAAGTAGAGAATATTTCCCTGTATTATTAATTTTCTAAGAGTTTCTTTCACAAATGAGTATTGAATTCTACCATATTCTCTTTTTGCATCAGTTAATATAGAGGCATAGCTTTTCTTTTTTGATCTAGTATGGTAAGTTACACTGAGGATTTTCAAATACTAAGCCAACCTTACATAAATAAAACCCACTTGGTCAAGCTGAGTATTCATTCTTTGTTTCTCTTCTGTATTTTATTAGTACTTTGCACAAGTTACTTGAACATTTGTTACAATTCACATCATCTCTGAGTTTATCTCTTTCATGTGTTAGTAGCTGCACTAATAAATTATCACTTCACATTTTCCTATTTATAATATTTTAAATATTTCTACATGCAATGAAAAACAGATAGTTATGCTTCAAACTTCAAACAACATGAAAAGTACTGAATGTACCAATATATTTGTTCTTTCCACTGTTTGTTTTTCCTTATGACAGGCCTCACACTTCTGTTATCACCTCCTTTTTGTATAGAGAACCCCCTTACCTACACATAAAGAGTTTTGGAGATGAATGATGTAAAGGGCATTTTCACTTGACCTAGAATTCTGAGTTCATTTTTCTTTCCCTTGAGCACCTGAAAATGTTGTGCATTTCCTTCTGACTATGATTTCTGATGAGAAATATACCATTAAATTGCTTTTTCACTACAAATGAACCACTTTTTTGTTTGCAGTTTTCTGGTTTGCCTACAATGTGTCTGAGTATCTTTGTGTTTATCCTCTGTGCATTTCACTCAGCCTCTTCAATCCATATGTTTAGGGTTTGCCAAACTTATGAAATATTCGTTTGTTAGCTCTTCAAATACCTTTTCTGTCTTTTGCCTCTCTTTCAGGAACTTTAATGACACAAATATACACCTTTTGTTAAAATCCCTGAAGTCCCTGATATTCGGTACATTTATTTTTCTAGTCTATTTTCTCTTTCTTGTTCAGCATAGGTAATTACATTGTTTCATTCTCAGGTGTACGGATTCTTTTTTTTTTTTTTTTTTGGTACTCCAAATTGAACTGAGGACCTGTGCTCGCTAGGCAGGTGGCGCTGAGCTACTGGCCCTACTGATTCTTTTTTTTTTTTTTTCTGTCTTTATGAGATAGGGTCTTGCTATGCAGTTCAGGTTGGTCTACAGCTCAATTCTAGGTCAAGTTGGTGTAAGTTGGGCTCAAACTTAGAAGGATCCTCCTGCCTCAGCCTCCCGAGTGCTGAGATTACAGGCGTGTGCCACCTTGCCCGAGTCCTACAGATTCTTTTGTCTTAGCCATTCTGCTCTTCAGCCATCCATTGTTTATTCCATTTATTGTATTTTTTTACTTCTAAAATTTGAGACTGCTTTTTGTTTCAAGGGAGATTACTTATAGAAGCATTTTAATGATGGCTGCTTTGAAATCCTTGCCAAGTAACTCTAACATCTGTGTTAATATTGGTTGTATTTTTTAATTTTCATTGAGGTTTTCCTTGGGGCTGGAGATATAGCTCAGCAGCATAAGCACTTGTCTGGCAAGCCTAAGGTCATGAGTTCAATTCCCGATACACACACACACACACAAAATTAAATCATTGAGATTTTCCTGGTTCTTCACATGACAAATGATTTTCAACTGAAACTTTGATACTTTGGGTGTTATGATACCAGACTAAGGATCTAAGGGCCTTCTGTGATAGCAGGCCTGTGCTGACACTGCTGCAGCAGACAGGGAACAGTGTCACCTTGTTTCTGTCAGGTGACTATGAATAGGTAAGGTTCTCTGTTTAACTGCTGGGAACTCCAAATGAAGAGATGCTCCTTATTACTACTGGGTAGGATTAACTGCTAGGTAGTACTATGGGGCCTCATCTCTCCCTAGGTCCTTACCTGTACCACCAGGACTGAATTAGGAGTCTCATTACTGCTCCCTAAACAGCCTCCTTGACACAGCAAGGGGACAACCTCACTCCTGAATCACTGCTGGGTCTGCTCTCATGTCATCTGAGCAAGAACAGATGAATGTGCTTGTTGCCATACAGCAGATAAGACTAGCTTTCTACCTAGCATCCTCTGATACTACATCTGCAGGGAAGCAAGTGCTCTACCACTGCACTACATCCTGGCCGTTTTTATTATTTTGAGACAGGATATCTCACCAAGTTGCCTAGATGGACCTTGCTTTGCAATCCTATTACCTCTCTCATGTAGGTGAAGTACACCTAGTTCTGTGGCTTTTCTCCACAAAGTCAATTAACAATGTTTTACCACCGATCAATTTCCAACTATGTATACACATTTCAACTACATCCTCAAAACATGGCCCCAAATGGAGATTTTTCCATACTAGATTAATTTCTCCTTTTAGTAACTTTCTAAACATTTTGAAGTCATATCTCAAAGAGGAGTTCACAATATCTATGCAAGACTATGTCATTAACACTAAAAAATTATTTAGCTAATTGAAGTTCTGCCTCTTCCCATAACTTCTTCAGCTTTTGTTTACTGATCAACATTCCTCAAAAGTTAGTTTTGTAGTGTCCTCTTGTTTTTCTGGCCTCTTTTTACATTTTTTTCTCTTTCCTATTGTTAGTCTTTGTATTTGTCACAATTTTCCTATAGCTTTTTCTAACTTGTCTTTCATCTCTGCATCCAGATCTTACCTCCTTCTTCCAGCAGCCTATACAGGTCCTCACAACCATCACGTTCCTATCACATCAGAACCTCCATGCAGAGTATGGTACTGACCAATGCACTAAGTATCTTAAAGCTATAGCCACTACTTGTCCTCATCTTAGGCCATGTGTCAATACCAACATCAATTATACATAAATGTTTGATCTAGTAAGTTTAGGGGGTTTTGTAGATTAGTATAGAAAAAGGGGGAAGAAGCTGCAAAACATTTTAAAAGGGATACTGAAATGATGTAACATGGAATCCAAGCTAGACAAAAAAGGCAAATAAACACATTGGTAGATCTACTTAAAATTTAAAAACTACCACAAAGGGTAGCGAGGAACCTTTAACAGTTTAGTAAGGTTTATCATAATAGCACTTTTAGGTAAATTCCTAGAGGGCTGAAACAGCAAATACTATTTCTCTCCAGTATCAGAGAAAAGAATGATTTGTGCACGCCATCTTATAAGTCTATTACCAGTATTAACTTGTTCATTGATGGGATGACAGCATAGGTACAAGTTTATTGGTTCTACAAATAACACTGAGCTGAGAGGTATCACTAGTTGGATAAACACCACCAAGGTTTTTAAAGTTTTCAATAACTAAAAGAATGAATGCAAATCTAATATAAAAATCTTTCCTCGGAAAAATCAAAATAGAACAGTAAGAAAATCTTAATATCACTTCTGGGGTAAAGACCTTGGGATTCTGCTTCAGAGCAAGCGCTAAGTCAACAGTCTAACAACGTTATCCAAACAGCAGTACTGAAGAAGGTGAGAGAAGAGGAAGAGAACCTAATTACTAAAGATCTCCTCTTTGGTACTTTGCAAGAATGTCTGGCATATGTTGTAACCTTCCCAATAACAAAATGAGACAAATATATGCATACTTTAGAAGACAGAAAATAGACACTAAGAAAGTTATTTGCCCAAGATCATACTGTTGTTACATAAAAAAACCTGTGACCAGTGTCCCACTACCTGACCATCTCCTGTGGGCAGTATTACTAGGAAGGCAGTGCCCAAATCAAGGGCATAACAGCACCAATCCACTTACTCTGCTTTGGTCAGATCATATTTATATACTGTGTTCCTGTGTTGGCATCACATTTCAAAAGGAATTTGGAAACACTGGAATTTGATCATGAAGGTTAACTAAACAGCAAGGATGGTGGTGGCGTGGAGAAGCTCTTAAGCTATTTTAATTATTTACAGGATTTCTTTGAAGACCATAGTTCATAAACCAACATACTGACTCTAAAGGAAAACCATTTGAATTAAGTGAAATTTCCAATCAATTAACACTCATAGATGGTATGCTATCAGCATCAAAAGACATAGCCATGTGTATATTGTAGGGTTTATGTTCCATGATAAAACCTCTAAACCCCTGGCCAATCCTAACATAGTCCTGCTCCTACGCAGGGAAGGTTCACTCACGCAATTTTGTTCGGTAAGAGGTTGCATTACGTTGATACGGTATTACTACAAAGAACAGCTACCTTAAATTTACCGTCCATCTTCATAGGTGTCAGTGTACGGGGGAAGGTAAGAAGTCTTCACAAGGGGAACAAAAGCACGGCCAGGGTGAACCTCTTCAGCGTCTGCTCATTCCACACTCACCGCCCCTCTCACCTCCCACTTTCAAAAGTGCAAGGCCCACGTCCCTTCTTTGAGCAAATCAAACCCGGGCTCCTGCCATTCAAGCACCCCGGCAAGTGCCCCTCCTGGGACACAGGGAGGGCAAAGGGAGCCTGCGGGGCCCCGAGGCGGACCCCTGGTCCAGCTGGTCCCTTCGCCCACCCGACCCCTCTGCCACCCTGCACTTCGCCCATCAGGTCGCCTCCTATTCCCCGACCTCCTCCATCCTGACCCCTCTTCCAAGCACCCCAGGAAGGACGCGGAACCCGAGAGCTGGGAATATGGCGGCACTCACCTGTAACAGCTGCCACACTCACCGAAGCCAGCCTGGGCTGCACTGACCCAGTAAATCCCCCAGATACGGCACTCAGATGTAGCGGCAGACGTGCAACACACCGACAGACTCCGCTCGGACGCGACCCGTCGACCCCCAATCCGGCGCACCCCCACTTCCGGCACCTCCGGAAATCCCGCCTCGGCCTCGCCCCACGCCCGGCGCCACGGAAGTCCCGCCCCACCCGTAACAGCCGGAAGTTCGTTTGGTTTTCGCTGTTGGGCTCTACTCCGACGGGCCTAGGGATACTTTTCTACGCTTTGTCGCTGGTTTCCTGAAGCCGCGGCTGCCTCGCCGCCCCAGCACCTCCTAAGGCGGTGCAAAGCGTGGGCTGAGCAAGTGACCTCGGAAGGGGGGCGAGCACAGCGCTCCCTGGTGGCGCAGGAGTATTTGGTGCTTTTATGCAGAGCTTGTGATGATGCTGGGGACCCAGACCCTCGAGACCCCAGACCTGCACCGCCCCACAAATGCAGTGCACAGATGGAGCCGGGGACCGCCTCCCTGGAGGCGTCTGTAAAATGTGAAAGAGCGTACCTGGACTGTTGCTGGATCAGGTCTACTCACCGCAGCAGTGGCTCCGGTGAGGGGTCCACGGTCAGGCGGGTTTTAAGTCCATTCCTAAAACCTCGCTCAAACCTAAGAACTGAGAAAGAGAAGAAAAAATAATTCTTTAAAATGCAAGGCCGGTCGAGTATACTATTTATAACTGTTAATCAGCTTCAAAGTCTTTCCGATCCAAACCGCTTAAAGGCTGCGAATCGCTTCACTGGGTCCAGCTCTGTGGGAATCTTCCTATTTGGCCGCAGGGAAGCCTGATGGAGATAGAACTATTAATATTTCAGCTTATTTGCAGAAGATGACTCACCCAGTTTTCTTCTGAAATATTTGATCACCATTGGCTAAAGAGAGAAAACAGAATCAGCTATTCGCTGCAAAAGGTGGGACATCAGCAGCTTTTTTTCTTTAATCTAGGTTGTCAGAAGTACATAATAAACGGGGCCCATTACATAAACAACTTATCTCTGCTTTATAAACAGCTGCGTTTTGAAAGCTCACCTAGAGTAAATCAAGAACATGAAATCATTTTTGTTCTATATGGGTCAACATTTTTGCTCTTTTAAAAATCAAAGATTCCTATTTAACAAGTAGTAATATGTTTGTTGCACAAGAAAAATGGAACAGTTGGTGATTCAAATAACTTCAAAAATGTACAATAAGACGTGAAGTGAATTCTACATTAAGTATAATTTTTTAGAAAGCTTATGACTTGAACCAGTTCTATAAGCTGAAGTAAGGAAATTATGTTTGACTCCTCAAATAATTTTCTGCAAACTTGGAGGTTGTAACATTCAAGTAACAATTTTATTTAGCAAAAATATTACACAAAACATTCTGCTGGGGATAGTAGAAGTTTTGTAAACCACAATATCATACTTAACTAACAATGTATTATATGGTTTTATTTTGCAATGTAGCACCCACGGTTTCAGTGACTTTAAGATATTGTAGATAGAAGTAATTTTTATTTGACATATTTAGGATTCAACAAGTCACTTAAAATAATCGAGTGCATTATATCAGAAAAAGAGAAGGAATCAAGTTTTGAGTACTATCTATACATTTTGAAGCTTGTTTAATCTCCAAAATTATAAAATAGAAGTCATTATTCTAAACTGGATTTTAATTAAGTACAAGAATGTTGAAATGATTTGTCAAAAGAAAATGATAGTGTGCAGGAAAACAGATGAACATCTAGATGTCAAAGCCCATATTGCTCCACAGTGTATTAGTTTGATAGGGAGGCAGTAACAAAGCACCACAAATTAGACGGCTTCATCAGAATGACTGTGTTACAGTTCTGGAGATTAGATTCAAGAGCAAGGCACTGAGCAGGTTGTCTCCTTCTAAGAGTTCTGAGGGCGTATCTGTTCTCTGCCACTCAGGTTTCTAGAATTTGTCGGTAATCTTGGCTACTGACAGCAGATCTTCAGTGCTTACATGGCATTCTCCCTGTTACATGTCTGTCTTTTATTGGAAGACACCAGTCAGGACTAACTTGTTGACCTAAGTCTCCTGACCCACATCTGTGACATTGGAAGTGTACTAAAGAGTAAATGGCACTAACATCTCACCTTGAAATTTTTACATTTTCTCTATTAAGTGACCATCTTTAGTTTTTGAGTATAGCTTATTACTTTGTGTACTGTCTATGTGACAAAAGGTGGACAACTGTTTTGCAGCAAGCATGACTGATCTTCAAATGTAAATCTCCTTCAAGACTGGAAAAGTTTTCCTGATCTTTAATAAAGAAACTTATATTGTTCTTACCTGCATCTAGATTTTTACAAAATGGGGTAATTATCAATGGATAAAATGTTGGAGACCCCTACTTAACAACCAAACATATCTGTAAACTATCTCTGCTAATGGAAAGTACCTATAAATGAAAAAGAAGGTACTCTGAATAACTTTTACTGGTCTCTAATCCATATATTCTTTTTTTTTTTTTTTTTGCGGTACTGGGGATTGAACTCAGGACCCTGCGCTTGCTAGGCAGGCGCTTATTCCACTGAGCTATATCCCCAGCCCCTCTAATCCATATAGTTGATACCTTTTCTCTGTCAAAACCACATAATGTAAGTAAAAAGAATTAAGATGTGTTATGTACATATATCAGCTCCTCACAATGAATGTAACCATGGTGCATTGTAAACATGTACTAATAAAAACTTTTAAACAATATAGCTACATATGCATTTACATTATTAAAAATAATACCCTGTTGAGATATTATTATACCTATCTTGAAAAGAGAAGCCTCAACATAGTCAATAGTTCAAGGTCACAGAGTAAGAGACTGAACTGAAACTCCAACATATCTTTTTTGCTAATATTAGCCATATCGAAATATGTGTATGTATCTGAATTGCATACATAGTCCTATACACACAATGTACTTTTATTGTGCATTCAGAATCCTGAATTTCTCCAAATCAAGATCACATGCAAAGATATCATGATGGAAATTTTGCCGCCAATCTTGATGGTACTGATTTGCTTAATAGAATCCAAGCAGCATTGGCACGAAAATAGTGTGGTATATGAGTAAGTCCATAATGTTTGGTCACATCAGTCTATGTTATCACAATGTCAAAGAAAGTAAGACCACCTAAAATGTAAGTAGAGGGAACACTTAGCTCTTATCAATTTTATTAAGGACTCCAGCTATTCATAAGATTTTGAGTTGCTTATTGTTTAAAAAATTGCAACAAATTTGGTTTAAGGACGTAACTGGGTTTTATTAGACATATATTCTCAGACCCCAAGGAATTTAGAAATTCCTTAAGAAAAAACAATATGAAGCAAAATAAGGTCCATTAACCATAATATTAACTACTATATATTTATAATTTAAGAAAGAAAAACAGAGTACTTTCTGTTTGAAACAGTTGGGAAATGCACCAAAGAAATGAAAGTTAAATTGAACTTTGAAGGCTGAATAAGATACATTGACTTATAGAGAAACGGATGAGGAGGAGGTACCTGTAAGACAGATCTAAGAAAAATACAGAGGAGATGGGTAAAATGTTACTACAAGGAAACTGGCCCAACAGTGTGCACAGAAAATGAATTCCAGAAACTATTGAAAAGTACCTAGAACACCAGGTCTTTTTTTCAATTTTTTTATTAGTACATATTTACAGTGCACATGTTCACATTCCTTGTGGGAAACTGGTGCACGTACATAACCCATCTAATGCTTTTTTCATCTGTTCCCTCTCCTCCCTCCTCCCCCTCTCCATCTCTTGGTCCCCTTCCCATTTGCAAAAGATCTGCTTATTTCCTATTATCTTTTATTTTACTCTTTATTTATATTTTGGAGTCATATAAAAGAAACCATGCAATATTTTAAGCTTGTGTGTTAATTTCACTTAATATTCTGAGTGCATCCATTTTCCTATAAATGACTCATGTTTATCTTTATGACAGAGTAGTATTCGTTGTGTACAAATACATTTTCTTTATCCATTCATCTTCTGATGGACATATAGAAATTACATTCACCCTCTCTATATATTTTCACGGAAGAGTTATTACAGTGGTAGATGCACAGCCATGTTTATAGCAGCACAATCCATAAGAACTAAATCTTGGAACCAAGCCTTTAAAGTCCAACCACTCGATCTTGACCAACTAGATACTCAACTTTCTTCTGCATTCCTGAGAATGGAAGCATGTAAAGGCTGCTGTAGGCAAAAGTAGGACTTCTGTCCAGATAGACTCTGACTTCCTCGTAGGCTCTTCTATTATCTTTGGCTCCTCAGTAATCCATGTCCTGCCCTTTCTAGACCTAGTCCACACCCCCTTATATCTACTCTTGTTTCAACTACAATTTACATGCCTTTCTAGATACAGATCTCTACTTCAAGTTAAAAACTCTCTCACAAGGCCTACTTGTTTGATCAGATTACGTGTGCTTACAAAGGTGGTTGAGCATAAGGCTGGATCCACAGACTGGATTGAGTCAGATCTCTGAAGTTCAATTCCTGAGTTTTGCTGCTTCCTGGCTGTATTAGCTGGACCAAGCGGTTTAACTTCTCTGTGTCATTAGTAAATGAAAGGGTAGCATGCTATACATCTTTCACAATTGGTTGTATTAGGTCAATTATTATGCTACATGTTTATAACAGTACCTGACACAGGCTAAATACTTCAATGATACTCAAATCAATATTGGGTATGTGTCAAGGCTTTTGTGAATGCAAGTGACAGAAACATAACTCAAGCTCGACTAAACCAGGAATTCATTCTTAAAACCAAACTATGAGAACAGCAGGAGTGCAAGTGGCCCCAAAGACAAGATGAAACCAAGGACTCTATCTTCATGATTTGCTCCTCTCTGCCTGCTAACTTAAATCTCTTATTGAGGACCAGCTGCTTTCACAGGCAAGTCCAGCAGCTGCCAAGATCACATCCTGAATTGATCACATCCAGCACAAAGAGAAACTGATCTTTTTCCCTTTGCTTCAGTTCCAGCAGTGCTCGCACTGCACCCTGTGCTGCACCGTGCTGCTCCCAAGAGCTCAGAGCTCTACAGCTCACAGCACAGCTACAGGTTGAGCACCACCCTGGCACAGGACCTGAGACCGGAACTCTAACTGTGGCCTGGATCGCAGGGCTAGGCCAGGCAGCTTGAGCGAGACCTACAGCCCTCCTCCCAGACCTCCGCGGCCCCGACAGCCCTAGCACCAGACTTCACCCCTTACCAGACTCGTGCCCAAAAATTCCAGCAACAAAGAAAAGTAGGAGAAGGACTAGCACTGCCCCTCAGGGCAGAGGAAGGTCGAGTACAGTGGCCACCACCGAGGTAATGCATGACTTAAAGGAAATGAGAGGTCTGTTGAAAGAATAAACTAATAAATGAAGGCTAGAAGGATAATGCTGCTGCGAGCGGAGGGAACGTGAGGGGGGCCCTGCAAGCAGCAGCTGAGTGGGCCAGCATAAGTGCTGGTCTCCAAGGGTCCTAAGAGTGCAGAGTTCTGGGCAGTGGCCAGGAGGTGTGGAGGGCCAGGTCTTCCCTTCAAGAAAGTGTCTGGGACCATACCTATCCCGTACTGGGGAAGCAACTTCAGGTAAGTCAGCTTGTCAGAACAGTGTGAAGAAGGGAAAATAACCGTTTAAGGAAATTGGCCCACAGAAAAGATGGCCTTCTTGAACAATCTATCATTGTAGCTCACATTTGACAGTCACTTGAGACCATCGATGACACAAATATGTGTGAGATGTTTCTCACCGAATATGATATTGACCTAGAGAAGATTGACCTCCCTTCAAGGCCTGGAGGTGGTCAGAAATCCAGGGAAATTTTGAGACTCAGGGATATGTCATCCAGTCAGTTAACATTACCTCATGCTGAGACTTTGGTATTAGAAGACAAACATAGCTCAAAGACTACAATGACTCCAAAAGGAGAGATAAAACCAGATAAAATATGACAATATTCAGTGGAAAGAAAGAAATTTTAAACATTCATCCCTGGAGTTAAAAGTCACTGAAAAAAAAATCCCTCAACAAAAAACCTCTAGGTTCTAGAAAGCTGTCCATGTCATCTGTATACCTAGAGCAGTGTCCTCAGCAGCTGAATAATCTCTTCAATGAGTAGTCTAAATTTATTGGCAAGGGTCATGTAAGTACAGCTACAACCAAGAATATCAATGTCAACGTCCCCCTGTACTCAGGCCAGGAGAGAGCGATGCCAGTGACTATGGTGATGATGGTCAGCACCAGAGTGCAGGACCTTACTGGGCTCATCTTTTGGCAATATACAAGCTAAGTATGGGAGCCAAAGTACAGTGACAATGTCACTGACTGTCGGCATTATTGCTAAGAATGGCGGGAAAGGGAACACCAGTGTTCCCCCTTACTGTAGCCAGACTCCAATGAGTCCATTCATAAGTTTGGTGTCCATACAGACCTTGATGAAAAGTATTCATCTCCTGGACTGACACCTATTATGGTTTGGGACTTATTTGCAAGGGGAACAATATATAATATGGGACACATATTTTCTAAGATTATTTATAATAGTCACCCAAAGAATGATATACAAGAGAGTACAGAAAATCTGTCCACACATTAATAACAAAGAATCCAGCTGAGGGCCTGGAACCCATGGAAGTGTCCTGCATGAATCCAACTGCAGACCTAGAGCTCATAACAGTGCCTCCCATGAGTCCACTTGGAGGCCTAGAGCCCATAACAATATCTCATGCAAGACTGTTTCATGGATCTGCACTGGGAAGGCCCAAAGGTCAGTGGTGGAATCTAGAAAGTCTGCACCAGCAGGATGAAGGATCTGTGCTAGCAGGCTGAGGAATCTGCACTGGAGCCAGGAAGATGCTCAGAAGAACCACAGCTCCCTGGAAAGGTACCACATCCATCCTCAGCAACAGTGAGGTGCCAAGCTCCTCCGATGATCAAGGTGGCCAAGTTCCCATCAGAGAAGCCAATGCAGCAAGTTTCTCCAGGAGACTGGCAGTGCACCATCTTCCCTCCAGAGCCAGGATGCAATGCTCAAAGTGAGGACCAGAACTCCCCCAAAATGAACCAAAACCATTCTCAGTGCCAAGGAGGTCACAAGCTCCTCAGAGGATGAAAACAGCCAAGTTCATCAGGAAAGCCAGCATGACAAGCTCCTCCAAAAGGACCAACAGCTCCTCACAGCTTCTACGAGCTCCCAACAGCCTCTCTCAGCTCCTAACAGCTTCCCTCTCCTTCTCCAGTTGTGCCTCTTATGCTGCTGGCAACAATCTTCAGGTGGACCTTCAATACCCAGCACCATGCTTACTCAGTTCAGCTGGGGGTTATAAGTTGACCACCAGTTGTCAATCCACTACAACATCCAAATAGTTGCTCTGTATTTAAAGAAATGGGGTTCATGGATTCTCCCTTGTTCAGTTGGACAACACAAATGTCACCACAAGAGAAATCTTGGTTAAAGGCAGTGAAACATGTAAAAGAATCCTAGACAACTTCACGTGCTTGTGACTAATTTAACTGGTAGTCAAGGTTGTGTTAAGGAAAATGAGTTTGAACTGCTGAGCTTTTTGAGTACTGGCCTGGATGTCAGAAATCTTTGCCATCATGGAAAATTCTGTCATACTGGATTTACCTATCTGTTCCCTACAGCAGAAATCCTCAGCAGTGTGATATAGCACCCATGCTCTCCATCAACCATTTTGGGCAGGTATTTGAATGCATTACCTCACTTGTTTCCATAAACTATTTTACAAATGTTTAAAATAAATGACTTTACAAACACACACACATAACAACAGAAAAAAAACAGCATGATTAAACTTTAGGACTATTAATGGCAGCAATACTGAAAAACAGTCTCATTGGTCATTTTCTGTAGGAACATAATTCTAAAACTGGCCCTAAGGATATCCTGCCTGAATCCCTGGAGGGTATCATTATATCATATACTTTACTGATTATCTTATATGATAGAGTTGACTTTAGGATAAATTTTTCCCCAAAGGGATCCCTTCTAATCACATGAGCTCTTCAAAGAAGTGATCCTCAGAGGATGGCAAAAGAGGTTAGCCTGGAAGCCTGACCATGACTTGAAAAATGCCAACAGGTTTGGAGAGAGAGGAGAATAAATGAAAAGGGATACAGGTGACCCTGAAGAGTTAAGACGCCCCCAGGTAACAGCAAAGAAAGGGACCTCAGTCCTACAATCTCAAGGAACTAAATGCTACCAGTGACTCAAATGAGCTTCGGACAGATCTTTCCATAGCTGAGTCTCCACATAAAGGTTCAACTGGCCAGAACCTCAACTTTAGCCTTGTGAGGCCCTAAACAGAGAGCCCACACTCCAGGTCACTTGGACTTCTGATCTTCAAATCTGTGAGATAATAAATGAATATTGTTTAAGACATTGATATTGTGGTGCTCTGTCATGTAGCAATAGAAAACCAATATACTGCAAAGCTTATAAAGCACATATTCTAAAATCTGGTCAATAAAGCAGGAAAATAAAATATCCTTTCTTCCCTGTGAGAACTCCATTTCAGGATCATCAAATAGTTGATGAGGAAAAGTTTTCTTTGTAGAAGAATCTAGTTAATAAAGACAGAATTAATGGTAGAAGTAAAATGTCTCAGTCTGTTCTGATTGTTAAAACAATATATCTCATACTGGATAACTAATAAACAGCAAAAACTCATTTCATATAGTTCTACAGTCGGGATTCTGAGCTCAAGGCATTAGTAGGTTAGCACCAGGTCTCTCTGCTTTCAGTACAACACTTTTATGGTTCTCACATGGCAGAAGATCAGAAGAGACAACCCCCAGCCTCAACAAGCCTTCCTTATAGAGGTATTAATCTTTTCATGAAAGTGCAGCTCTCCTAACATAAACATCTTCCATTAAGCCCCACTCCCAACACTGCTGCACTGGGCTTAAGTTTCCAACACATGAATTTGTGAGGATGCTTTCAAACCATAGAGTGAGAATGTCTAACTTTAATTTGTGTAGAGTTCCATAGTACACCACAGTAACTCCCACATAAACATTTCTGCATATTCCCTGTAGGCTTTCCTAAGTTTAAATACTGTTTTAAGTGAAATTTTTGAAGGAGTTCTCTTTTACCTTAACAATACTCATGTTATATTGTCTGAAAATACCTCTCTTTATTTTGGATTTCAAATCTTCAAAGACTATTAAGTAATTAAGACATAAGATCATAGAAGAAATATAGGTCATGCTAATAACTCTCAACATTTCAAGCTTGAAAGATTAGACACTATTAAAGCTCCAATTCTTGGGCTACTATCAGTTTTACCTTAACACCAGTTCTTTACACCTTATCACCACTTCTTTTTTCTTGCACTCTTCTGACTTAAATAAGAAAAGTATCCCCACAGATTAAAATATTCCATATATGATAAAAATAAGCCGTACTTTTAGAAGCAAAAATCTTCCTGGTAAAAAAGACCTGGTTCTCATAAAGCAACTAATATATAACTTGGGGCAATGGTTCTTGAAAAGCCTGCCTAAGCTTGCTAAGAATCACCAGGGACTCAGGTATGGTGGCTCCTGTCTATAATCTCAGCACTAGGGAGGCTGAGGCAGGAAGATCACTGAGTTTTCAGGCCAGCCTGGGCTACATAGTGAATTCAAGGACAGTCTGAATTTCTGAACTACAGAGTAAGATGGTCTAAAAAAAAACCCAAAAACAAATGAAATCCCCAAAACAAATATCACCAGGGAGCTTATGAAAATTCAGGGCTTCTGAGAATTCTAACTCCACAGGGTTAGGGCATCGGAGAGACCCTACATATGGCTAGAGAATGTCCTCAACATTATTAGTGTGAGGGACTTAAGTGACTATCTACACACTGTAGTAATAAAAAATATATGAGAACAAGTAAAAGCTTTTTTCCAGTTATTAGGAAAAAGTAGGAAACAAAAAATAAAGTAACAAGCAATCTCTGAACTTGTTTCATCCTATGTAAAATGTGGTAACATTTACTTCAAATAATGTGAGATAAATGTTTTTTAAAAAGAGAAAGACTTTTCTATTACAGAATAAGGAAATCATGCTAGAAGCTCTAGTCTAGGATTACTTACCAATGAATAGCAAAGTCTGGTTTCTTTGTGTTGCTATAGCAAAATATCACACACTAAGTAATTTATAACTGGGCATTTGTTTCTCAGAATTATGAAGGCTGGGAAATTCAAGATTATAGGGACCAATGGTTTCATGTCTAGTGAGGAACTGGTCCTTCTCCAATATGGCACCATTGCTGAGCCCTCCCAATGACATGAACAGCGTCCCCACATGGGGGCACAGAAGAACAAAAAAGGCCCAAGCTGCTCCTTTCTAGCACCTTCACAAGAACACTAATCCATCTGTGAGAACAGAGTCATCATGACATAATCACATCTCACACGGCCCCACCTCTTGATAGCATTACAATGCGGTCCAACATAGCACCAAGATAGGAACTGGTCTGAGCCAGTAGGCATTCTACTATACGTGAAGGTCTCAAAAAGTGGCCCAGAACCTTCTGAGTGTCCTTGAAAACCATCCAAGGCTCTATGAAATAGAAACTAATTTCATAATATTGAATGTCAGTTGTCTTTTAAACTCTGATTTTCTCATGAATGTACAGTGAAATTTCCAAATACTACTACAAGATACAGGATGAAATCTTTCTAAATGCTAAGTAAATGTGTGCTGTGTATCATTATGTTTTCTAGAATATTTTGTTTCCAGGAATCTATTAGTGTGATGATGATAAAACATTTTTCCTAATAATATTAAATAAAAATATTTAATCTTTTCATAGTGCTGATATTTGCACCACTGATGCAAAAACAAGTGGAATGTTGGGAACAGTGGAAGGAGTACGGGAGGTGGGGGTGGGACTGCTACCTTGACACTGATCAAGGCAAGGCTACCAAACTGTAAGACAACCACTGCTTTCATCACTATCATGTACTTGGAGCAAAAAATATATAAAATGTCAGTAAGTTAAAATGCAAAATATTAATTTTAAGATACCATGTTTGCTTTTCCTGTAACTGTGACACAATAGCTGAGAGAAACAATTTAAAAGGAGAAAAGGTCTATTTTGGCTTATGGTTCAGGGTCTATCGTGGGACAAAACAGGAAGGAGACAGACACACACGTACACAGAAGGGGCTGGAACCAAACACTGTCAAATAGGCACCAAGCCTTTAACACCTGAGATTCAGGGAGACATTTCAGATCCCAATCACAACAGTACTTATATTTTTAATAGTTTGTGTAAAAAATGGAAAGTATACACAACACACTTCTCTACAAACTGAATTACTATGGCTGTCTCCAGGAAAAGCACCTGTGAGAAGTCTGAGTTGTAAGCTGAACTAGATAACTGTTTTTTTTCTTTTCATGAAACACTATTTTTACTAGAAGCAACTAATTTTGTTCAAACCTAAGTATTGGAAGCCACATGAAAAAATATGAACTGACTCTACACCTCAGGAAAAAATAACTTATAGTACTTGCTGCTAGTAACAAAATTAGAATTTTCATGCAGAAATTTGAATTATAAAAGCTCATATCTGCCACTAAGCACGTGACAGCTTTCCAACACTTAAGGCCGTTTTTGATGAGATTGCTGGGGACATGAATAAATGTGGTTGTTTAAAAGTGAATAATGAAAAATTCAGGATTAATATTTGAAAGACCTAGTTAATTCAATACGATCAATATTTTCCAAATTATCAATGCATAGTACAAAATCATCCATTCATATTTAAGGTCCAATCAAATCAATTTTAATATAACATGACATACTCATTAGAACTTTGATTCTAAAGAGCAAAAAAGCTTTTAAAAATATATGTCTTGTGTTTTGGTATAGTATCAAAAAAGAAAAACCAAGCCAGGCATGGTAGCGCCCTATGCCTACAATCCCAGCACTCTGGGAGGCTGAGGTAGGGTGTAAATTTGGGCCCAGCTTGGGCTCAATTATCAACTGCCCTATCTCATTGCAAACAAGACCCGCGTCAAAAAAAAAAAAAAGAAAAAGAAAAAGCGCTGGGACTGTAACTCAGTGAAAGGGCCCTAGGTTCAATGCCCAGCAATAGAAAAAATTAAAAATGAAAACAAAAACCTTAATTATCTGAAAGGCTACCACATCTCAATTTTTCAACTACATATTTGTAAAGTCAGACTTTCTTCGTATATTTCAGCCAGTACAACACATAGTTGTCTTTTTTTAAACCAGACATTAAAGGGATTTGCAAAAATGTGCAACAGCTATTTTGCATGTTCTGTTTAAAATGTTATCTGTGTTGATATGAAGTTTAATCATTATTTTAAAGTGAGTTACTATTTTAATGTTTTAAATTTTAATATAATAGGATAAAGTAATAATAACAGTAAGCATAGCTTACTGGGGTCAATAAATTTTAAGTGCAAAACTATGCATAGACCAACAAGTTTGAGAACTGGTGAACCACATATGAGTAGCTGACAAATTCACTATTTTAAATTTCACAGAATAAACCTTTCTACGTGTACATTTCATGATTATCTTAAAATTTACAAATAACGTTAATATGAATTATTCCTAAAAATATAGCCTTGCTTTATTCAATTTGAATACGAAAATGATTGCCACCCGACAGCATAATATAACATGCCAAGTTAATTCTATCCAAGTGTAGAAGGTTCCCAACCTGCCTCTTCATCAGTAGGCTTTGCTAAACAATTGTTCTCCAGTTGCAAAGCACCGTGGAAATATCACTGCTTTAGAATGTACAGTACTTTCTTAGTAAAGGCAAATTCCATTTCTAAATAACGTAACTCCTGGTGGTGGTGGTTTCTTCCAATCGAACACATCAACAGTTATTTCAAGCTTTTTAAAAATGTCTTTCGAATCCTGTTAGGTAGAAGTCCAGCACCTACTGCTTTCTTTAAGGACACCACGGTACAATTCCAAGAAACGTGGCCTCAACGCTGTAATCCCCCCCCCCCCCCCCCCCCCCGGGGCACAGCACTTGCCAGCTGACCTTAAACCTCGCCCTGCGGGAGCCCACAGATGTCTGACGTCAGCGCGTGCTCCAGTCGCGCCACAGCCACACCACAGCCTGCCTTAAACTCACTGGCGCACAGGCTGGTGAACAATTGGCTGGCGACCGGTGGGCGAATCTTGGCCGCACCCCCGCAGAGGTTATCCTAGTTGCCCAGCTTTTCTTAAGCAGGGTTGGAGCACAGGCAACCAGAGTCTCCTTCCGGGAGTAGACAAGGCCCGAACTCTCCACACAGGACCTCTACTTTCCCTCGCGGGCCCTGACTCGTCCTCGCGAGCCACGCTCGGTCCCGGGAGGTAACACCACCGCGCCACACTCGACACGGTTGTTACGTCACGCAAGCGCCAGCATTGATTGGCCGGAGCCTATGGTGCGGGCAAGCACTGGCGCGGATAATTGGACGCGCTGTCTGTAGGCGGGGCCAGAGAGGAGAGCAAGTTGTGAGTGTTGCTGAAGTGCGGCTCGCGCCCTACACTGGCAACAGCTCCAGGCTGAGGTACCTGTCTCACTTTACTGGGATATAAAGGGGCGCGGGGCGAAGGCATATTGCGGGGAGATGGGCCGTGTGACGAGTTGATGCAGTGGGCCTGTGGGGCGAGTGGCAGGGTGACACGACAAGGCGGGGACCTAGGCCACTGAGACAGGTGGCGCCTTGGGGGGGGGGCTTTAGGGACGCCCCTCCCCTGCGTGGTACTAAAGCGGGCGTAATTCTTAACCTTTGAAATGATTGAATTCGTTACTGGACTCAGATGCAGTGTCGCTATTAGCCTTACGTTTACATTATAGTTAGAAAAACGACATGTAATGGCCTTGACCCCCTCTTTCTTAGTGTTCTGGGAGACATCAGACGTGTTGAAACGATGCCTGACATAAATGTCAGCCATCTCGATAAACAACAGGTTGAACTCCTGGCAGAGATGTGTATTATCACTGATGAAAACGACAATAAAATTGGAGCTGACACCAAAAAGAATTGTCACCTCAATGAAAACATTGAGAAAGGTACTGTTTTAAATATACTGTTCTGTTTTTAAATGGTTTTGGCTAGGTACTTCAGATTAGCAAGAGTGTGTGTGTGTGTACACACGTACTAGGGGTTGAAACCAAGGCTTTTTCACTGATCTGGATCCCTAGCCCCTTTATTTTGAGACAGGATCTCGCTAAGTTCTTCTGTTGGGCTTTAACTTGAGATCCTCCAGCCTCATCCTTCCAGAGTGCTGGAATTACAGGCATGTGCCAACACACCGTGCTGGAATGAAATTCTTGATTGGGGCCACTTGATTCAATTCAATGGTAGAGCAATAAAATTTACTTTTTTACCTTCCTGTCTAATGACCGTTTCTCTCCACTTCATGGCTTTCACTAAGCTGTTTTAGGGTTATTCTGGTTTCCTAAAAGAGGGAATAGGCTCAGTCAGACATAGCAGTTGTCAAGTTTATAAGTTTAGTGAATAGAGTGACAGGCAGATACAAAAAGAGAAGCATGTTCTGTACCTTCACAACTCCCCCAGGAATACAAGAGTAGAGTCTGAGCTAAACATTCTTGATAGAGCATTTAGCCAGTGGCAAAGGTGTCAAGATTACTGTTTCTTTCATCTGGTAACTGATTTCCATGCTGTTATACTACAACTCTTCTTCGTCATAGCTACAAAGGTACAATCTACATAGGAGACTATGGATAAAAACAGAAGTAGCAGCAAGTCACTAGTAGTGTTCTGATTTGCAAGGAAGGAATTAGGTGGTTAAATTAATCTTATTCTGCTTTCAGGATTATTGCATCGAGCTTTTAGTGTCTTCTTGTTTAACACTGAGGATAAGCTTCTGATACAGCAGAGATCAGATGCAAAAATTACCTTTCCAGGTTAGTATATGTAGTTTACAAGGATGATTTTGGGGGGACCTGTATTCAATTTGACTTTTTGCAACTGAACTTCTGGAGCCAAGGTCAAAAAGGCAGATGTTGTGAATGGCGGTTTCGTGTGCCGCACGGAGAAACGTCGGATAATGAGAGCAGCCCAGTGGAGCAGGAAGGACAGAGCTCTCAGGGGTGGCTGTGCGCGTGTCTGTTTTCACGTAGATACTTCTGAATGTGTACTGCTGCTGATAGCTCTGCATGCTCTTCGGTGAAAAGACATTAAATAACACCCACAGATTTTTGTCACAGAATAATTGCTAATAATGTGTTATAACTGATTTTAAAAACCTAAAGGATCATTTTACTTATTACTTTTAAATTTTTTCTTTGATCATTCAGACCTACTTTTTAAAAAGTTAATGTATATCTATATTAACATTTCCAGGTTGTTTTACTAACACTTGTTGTAGTCATCCCTTAAATAATCCAAATGAGCTTGAAGAAAATGAGGCCATTGGTGTGAGAAGAGCAGCACAGAGGCGGTTAAGAGCTGAACTGGGAATTCCCTTAGAAGAGGTAACTAGTTTTATTGGATAACAATACACACTGAAATCTAAACATGTAGTAAAATGTCTGTCTCTCTTGTATCTATCTTTACGTGTGTGTGTGTGTGTGTGTGTGTGTGTGTGTGTGTGCGCGCGTGTGTGTTGCTGGGTTAAAGCCAGGGCCTCGAGTATGTGTTATACTCAAATGCCCTGCTACTGAGCTGTACCCTTAGCCCAATACAAATTTTAAAATCACTTGTCAGAACTTTGCTTAATACTTCTCAGAACTATAGCTACTTCAAAACAGTCCTAATAGATTAAACTGGCAGAGCAGATTCAAGGGATGGACTGACCTGTTAAGTAGTCTGTAACATGGACTGTTTTTATAATTCTTTCTAATTGATCATATCAAAGATGACCATGTTCTTATGGAAATATATGAACTATAAATTAATTGGGTGACCTGAAATAACCTCCCCCACACACTGTTCTGTTCAAAACAAGTAAGATCTGAATTAGTACAGTATCTCTCATATAGTTAAAATGATAATTGTTTTACATCGAGAAATAATTTGAAAATATGAATGTTATGTTTAAAAATATGAATGAATGAATGAATGAATGAGTGAATGACTACTATTTTTAAAAAATATTTCTAAAACTCAATTTACCTGTTTGGTCCTAAATTTAGATCCTAAAATAATATAATAATTTTTCTATGTATATTCAATAGATCAATAGTTTGGAAGTTCAAATTCTAAAACTACACTGCTGCTCTTCAAGATACTGTTGAAATATGGTTAATTTCAGATTACTTTTTGTTGGTATTTTCATCAAATTGCTTTTTTTTAAATGTTCTAGGTTTCACCAGAAGAAATTTATTATATAACACGTTTTCACTACAAGGCACAATCTGACAGTATCTGGGGTGAAAATGAAATTGATTACATTTTGTTTGTGAGGAAGAATGTAACTTTGAAGCCAGATCCCAATGAGATTAAAAGCTATCGTTATGTGTCAAAGGAAGAACTAAAAGAACTTATGAGAAAAGCAAACAGAGGTGATATTAAGATAACTCCATGGTTTAAGATTATTGCTGAAACTTTTCTCTTTAAATGGTGGGATAACTTAGATCACTTGAGTCAGTTTGTGGACCATGAGAAAATACATAGAATGTGAATGTATAGGTAACTAGTAGTGTCTTTACCTAGTGAATTAGAGTTTTTTTGTTGTGTTCAGCTCCCTGTTAGGACATGGACACTTCACAGCCAAGATTTGTGTGGAAATACAACTGACTGATAATTTTGTATTATATACCCCACATATTTGTATTGCAAGTTGTTTATAAGAGATTGTTGCAAAATGAAAAAGCAAATAAAATTTAACCTGTCCAAATACCTGGTTATGACAAACTTGAAGAAATAAGTAAAGCTCTTCACTTTTTCAACTTTCTCAAAGCATTAGTTGCCAGGTGCTTTGCGTATTAGTAAATTTGTATCATAGTCCAGAAAAATACGTAAAGAAAACTGTAGCTACTTAAACAGTCCTAAACTGGCAGAGCAGAGTCAAGGGAAATTAAATGATTTAAAAGTCATCTCTCAGTAACCGTATAGGACTGGCTTAGGATTTCTTTCTTACCAAAATTTGCAGATACTGAAGTTCCTTATATATAGTAAAATGGTATAATATATTACCTATATATATTTGTATATAGGTTATTTGTATATAACCTATGCATATCTTCCTCTATCCCTTAAATTGTCTGTAGGTTACTTATAATAACAAATACTATGTGCATGCTCTGAAATAGTTACACTTGTAGTTTAGATAATCATAATAAGTCTGTACATATTTAGTACAGATGCTTTGTTTTTCAGATTATTTTCAATCCATGGTTGTATGCTTTGTACCCACAGGTAAGAAGCCAATTATAATTCTGATTTCTATCATTCTAAATTGATTTTGTAGCTTAATTGCTCTGGAAGTTACCATTTTGATACTTAAAATCAACTCTTTGATAATGACGTTGGTTAGAATCTTTTAAATAGAATTTTCCAGTTAGCACAATCTGTTTTCAGAATTACAGTGGACAGAGAGAATACTCATAAAATGGGAATTAGGTTCCACTTGCTCAGAGTTAGCCATTGGCAGTATCAACATTTGGTGTATGTCATTCTTTGTTGTGGGGACTTTGCAGGATTAGTGAGCAGCAGCATCTCTGGACTCTACACACTAAATGTCAATTTTCACCCTCCTGCCATTACAACCAGAATTACGTCAGATAGCAACACATGTCCCCTAGAGAGCACACTCGCCACTAGTTGAGAATTCCTGGAAACTATTACGACTTAATAGGGAAGTAATAATCAAGGACTGATGTACATATTTAATAAATTTTTGTTGTGTATGTGTAAATTAAATTAAAATATTGTACCCTGACTAATGTACTTTTTAAAACTTGCCATAGATTTCTCAAATTTGAAACTTAAGGTAGTTTTATTACCCTTAAACATTGTCTAATAATTGAGAATGAAAAAACAAAGCTAAATGATGGATAAATTCACATCTTGTTAACACTGGATAGTTAATTTACAATTGTAGAGAAGACTATGTGGCAAGTATTGATTGTATTCAAAAATAAAAATATTATCAGACTTTAATGCTGTTATCTAGTTTCTTAAAATTTTAGTACAAATAGGTTAATTTGCCTCTAGCATCAAATATGAATATGTCATATAATTTCTAATGCATTTACATTTCTAACTCTACAGTTTTACATTCTAGGAAGTTTTGATGACCACACATAATTAAATATTGAATGGCTTCACATAGCTAGTAGCTGCTAAATTGGACAATGGAACCTTAAACTGCTACCTAGCATTTTGGAAGTACTAGCAAGTGTTAGATATTACTATTAGTATTACTAGAATGCCAGTGGAGAACATGTGACTAAATGTTTTATGACCTGATAAATTCCATAGAACCCCTTCCTTTTCTAGTAAAGGACATCTCTCTTGAATTATAACTTTTTCTGACCCTAAGTACAAGCATTTAGATAGGTTGGTTTTGAATTTGAAAGCTCAGTGAGACTTCTACTTTTTTTCCTTAAACCATTTAAAATTCTGTCTCCATAACACATATTTGATTCTGGCCAAATCATTATTCGCTTCTTTGTGGACAAAGTAGAGGTGGCCTATAAAATGTTGTTTCTCCATACCTGTAACTCACATAACAAGGGAAGAAGGAAGAGAAATTATCTTCATACTCAATGATGGGGAGTGGGGCCAGGCACCATGGCTTTCTGAAGCTCAGAGCACATTAGGGGACCAGAGAGTTCCCAGCTCAAAGTTGTATTTTCTCAGCCACATCTTTTGGGCCCTTATTGTGTTTCCATGTCTCTTGAGATGACAGACCCCTGGGTCCCTTATCTTATAAACGGTTTTATTTTTCTTTTTTAGTACGCATCTTCTTTACTCTTCAATTGGTATTTTTCCGCCTTTCAATATGCACTTCTCATGTACTTTACAAAGCAAACTTGCACATATATTTGTGCACTGAAATATCCTGACAAATTTTTCACTTACACTTTTTCACATATTTTATATTTATTGTCTATACATGTTATGGGACCCCAAACTTAAATCTTCAGCATGGAATGTTCTTTTATACTCCTAAAGGTTAGTGAATAAACAGACTGGTACAAATGGTGAATTATTATTCAGTGGTTATGAAAGAAATCACTATCAGCCACAAAAGTACATACAAGATCCTCGGATGTATTCACTAAGTGAAAGAAGCCCCCAGAAGTGCTATATACTGTATAATTCACACTTACATTCTAGCAATGCAAAAACAGAAACCAAGGTAAGTAATTTGCATGGCTTGAAGGGAGGGCCAGCAGTGAGAGGTAGGACATAGGATCTTCGGGTGGTGAGGCTACACTGTAGGCTGTAATGGTGGGTACATGTCTTACATCTAAAGAACGGCCAACACCAAGAATGAACCCTCATGAAAATTGTGAGTTCTGGGTGATAATGAAGCGTCAGTGTAGGCTCATTACTTGTGAGAAACTACCATCTAGCAGGGGTTTGACCTTGGGCGGTTATGCATAGTGGGGGCAGGAGGTATGACAGCCCTGCTTTCCACTCAGTTTTGCTGTCAATCTGAACTGGTCATAGAAGAAAGTTATTTTTAAAAGAATTTGGCATTAAGCTTATGGAGAGGAAGCTTACCTCTTTAATCATTGGTAAATGCAGTTTAATACCTGAATTTAAAGGGCAGACATTACCAAGTCACAGGATGTGAAGTAACAGTTACATTCAAACATGGAGAAGGCAAATGTGGGCTACTATTGAAAACCATTTCATAATAGGTACTAAAGTCAGTTCTATTATAACCTGATAAGAGACACATCTGGTGAGTCTTACGGCTCAATAGATTTTTATTTTACTAAGTTGGTGTTTAGACCCTTCGCCCTCAGTTTGCAGACCCACGAGTGTCTTTCTTAAGCCAAGAAATCACTGACATTTACTATTACATTGAGAAGATAGATGTTTACTGCATTCTCACAGCACTCTATCAATATATGACTCCATGTGAAGTCGATTTATGCTCCTTCATGGAGCGCTTTACTACATGTGTACTGTATTAGCCCTGAAAACCTCTGCAGAACAGCTAGAAATAGTAAAGCAACCTTGGTGTATGGTGCAATGGATTGCTATCAGGCAATGTGAAGAACAATATTGTAACATCAACAGTATGAGTAAATCTCACAGTCTCAATCTTGAGTGAAAGAAGCCAGATACAAAGAAGGTATATATCGCATGATTTCACTGAAAATAAAATTCAAAGACATGTAAAGACAGTGTGATGAGCCAGAATAGAGGTTACCTTTAGGGCATTAAGTGAAGAGTCACAGCCTTTTGAGACTCTGGAAATATTCTATCTTGACTGGTGTTGGTTACATAGGTAAATATGTCTGTTGAACGAATTGAAGTTAAGATTTGTGCACTTGCTGTGTTTAAGTGACAGCTCAATATAAGTTAAAAAAATAGAATTAATGTCTAGTAGATCACATCTGTGGTTTATTATCAGGACTAAAAGTCTCAGTTTATCTGTTCTCTGTATCTTGCTATCAGAATCCCCAAGGAAAATTGTGATGATGAGCACTTCTTGGAAAAATAATTTGTTTACATAGGAAAGAAAAAGAGAAGTTAGCTCCAAAAGTGGACATCAGCCCCTACCGCCAGCAGGTTCCCCTCAGCAGCTGAAGCAGGCCATTGGCATGCACACACATCTCCTGTGCTATATTAAAAACAGTCTGATCCTTCCCATAAGGGACAGAAAGAGCAATGGGGATGGCCAACTGCCATGTAATGAACACACGTGGAAACTGATAAATTCATAGTCACAATGAATATTAAGTAAACGAATGAAAGAACAACCACTTAGACAAGTATAATTTTTAGTTTCCTTCACAAAGTAACAGTATTTTCATTACTCAATGTTCTAAAAGCCTGTATGTAGTTATCTTTTTCGTTTCACTTCTACAAGGACACTGGAGCACTATTCTTGGGAAAATTGTCTTTCATCACATTTTATTAAATTCAGCCCTGTATTTGAAAAGTAATGATATTTTTCAGTCTGTTACCACACTCACAGGCCATGCTTCTGACCTCATTAGTTCACCCCATCAAAGTCACCTCTCAGCCTCCAGGGCAACTCTGCCATTCCACCACCTTTACATGTCAGAACAACAGTAGCCACAGGAATTGATAGAACAGATAAATAATGGGACTTCTGGTTAAGTAATTTTGAGAAACAAACTAATAAAATCCACTATGGCGTTATGCCTTGAGACTTCTCAGAGTCACAGATATGCTAATATGCAGTGTGGACCTGCATGAAGGGTTATGTAGTAATGTATTACTAGTGCCCAGACTGATTTGGTCCCTGATATCAAGTATTCAAGTTTGGAGTTGGGGATGTAGTTTAGTGGTAGAGTGCTTACCTAGCATGAGTACGGAGCCCCTGGGTTTGATCTCCAATACCACAAAACAAAATTAAAAAAAATACTTTCAAGGTTATTTTAATATCTTTTCTTCAACATTTTGGAAAATGCTGTCTTATCTACAGTTCTGTGCCAACTAAGGTGACGATCTCTCCCATCTCATTCCGTTCACATACATGAACTGTGAAGGACTAGTCTCTCTTTAGATTTGCTTCAAATTGACAGTCCATTTCGCACACCCACAACCCATTTCCTGAACCCCATCTCTGTCTTTCCTAACCATATAACCACATGTCCCTTTTAAGTGAAATTCGGTGTGTTGGTTGTGGCATTCTCGTCCATCCAACTTCAGACCCTAAAGATAGCTGTGCACATCTTGGTTGAGAGTTCCTGTTGGCACACAGCCATCTGTAATCATAGATTCTCATTGCTCAGCAGCCTAGAGGAGATCTGAGAGGGATGTGAGTTACAAGAGAGTTTAGCACAACCCTGAGAACATAGCCCCAGAGTTGCTGGTGGGAGCTTGGCACAGTTAACATTTGCTAACCATAGAAGACCTCTGGCAGCAGTATATGTTACTCATTTCCTTACTGCTGGCACAAAATACGAAACATAATTTAGAGGAAAAGGGGTTATTCTGGCTCGTCATTTCATGTTTCACTGTATGGTAAGCTGGCTTTATGGCAGAAACATCATAGTAGAAGGGCATGATGCGGGAAATCTCACCTCATGGTGAACAGGAAACATAGCAGGAAGAGAGCCTGAAAGAGGGGGGAAGTAGAGACAAGAACATAGCCCTGTAGATTGTGTCCCCACTGGCACATGTTCTCCAGCCAGGCCCTACCTCCTGAAAGCACACTCAGCTAGGAACACGTCAGTGGATTAATCCATTAATGAGGTCAGCATTCTCACGATCTACTCACCTTCCAAAAGCCCAAGCTCAGGTATGGCCTCACCACCCTGAACGTGCCCAATCTCATCCAAAGCCCGTGCTCTGAGCACATGAGCCTTTGGAGTACACATTGGATCCCAAACATAACATTCTACCTCCTGCCCCCAAATGTTCATGTCCATCTCATTATGCAAAATGTTTTCAGTCTATAAGAGTTGTTAACGTTTCAACAGTTCCAGCATTTCTCAAAGATCCAACTTCAAAGGCTCTTCTGAGGCTCAGGACAGCCATTAGCTGTGAGCCCATGTAATATTAAAAGAACAATTGACATGCTCCCTGGATAAAATAGAGCAAGAGAAACACCCCCACTTAAAAAAGGAGGAATAGCAAAATATAGAGGGATCAGACCAAAGTGAGACCAAAATTCCACACAGCAAGCATTAATTCCTGTAGATCCATATCTAACATCAGGGGTATGCGGTGGTAAGGTGCGAGTTCCAGAGAGGTTGAGCAGCTCGACCTGAGTGGCTTTGCTCGTTGCAGGTCCTGTGGCCTCTCTCTGGGCTGACTCTGCTGCGTCTCTGCACTATTCCTCAGCAGAGCTTCCAAATTCCTGGCATCATTAACTCCCTGGGATCTGCACTGCAGCCTAGGCTTGACTTTCACAGCCCTGTGCATTTCCCTCTCACTGCAAGGTTCCTGACTTAGTCACACATGGTCTGGCCTCCCAGGTCTTCCATTGAAATCTGTGTGGAAACCTCCACGACTTCGTCCATAACTCTGGCATTCTTCATGCTTACAAAACCAGCATTACGTGGGTGACACCAAGGTCTGATAGCTGAAAGGAGGTAGGCTACCTTGGATTAGTACTGCAGTAGCCTCTTAGTGCTTAAATGGCTGAACTCGGAGAAACCCTTTCTTAGGTGCCCTGGGTGAGCATAGCACTGGGACTGTCATGTCTTTCAAAGGAGCTGACAATTATCCAATTTTGAGCCCACAAATTATCACCGTTGGTGGGGGTCTGGCCAATTCATCATGCACCCTCAGAGTACCTTTCCCACAAAGTACTTGGCTTCTTCATAATGGTGCTAATCTTTTCAGGAAACAGACCTTCTTTGGCCCCGAAATTTATACATATTTCCTTTCTGGCCAAACTACACTTTTCAAATCTTGCATCTCTGTTTTTTCTTCCCATTTGTCACTGCATATCTCACCAAATTCAGACAAACATACCCATGCCAATGCCTCGTCATTGTGCTACCTAAGTTTCCTCTGTCACATCAATTAGTCTATAACCCTTAAACAGCTTCACATGCAATTTTAGAGTGTGGAGAAAATGCAGACAAATTCTTCATCAGAATGTAACACCAATGCCCTCTAGTCCAATTCCCATTATAGCCTTATTCCCACCAGACTTACTCCCATCCCATTCTTACTGTCCACATTCCTATTAGCACTCTGGTCTTCTGAACTCATACCAAAATTGTCCATCAAGTTCTGCTCACACCATTGTACATTTTCTTTAGCCACTTCTCCAAACTTCCTCAAATTTCTCCTGCAGCCCAGATGAAGTGGTTTCTGAACCACATGATCATCTATAGTTACAGTAACAACCCGCTTCTCCTCACCAATTTTCTGTATTAATCACCTTTTTATTGCTGGGACAAAATAACCGACATATACAACTTCCGAGAGAAAAGGTTTATTTTGGCTTATAGAGTCGGTGATTCCAGTATATAGCCAACTGGCTTCAAAGCAGAAACAACATGGCAAAGGACGTGAGGGTGGAAACCTGCTCACCCTGTAGCAGACAGAAAGCAGGGTAAGCAGGAGGAGAGCCCAAGAGGGAGCAAAGGTTAGGGACAAGAACATCCTTCTTGGTTCTGACCCTACTAACCTACCTCCTCCTGCCAGGCTCCACCTCCAAAGGCACACTCAGCTACAAGCTTGTCGATGGAGTGGTTAATCTCCCATGTTATAATCACCTTCCAAACCCCCACCACTGGACATGTGAGCCTTTGTCTTACTTTCTGTGAAAGTCTTAGGCACATGCACAGGTGCCTAAGGTAGTTTTTCGTCATTAATCTGTCTATTGTCAGTTTATTTCAGCTGACTTGAACTTTCACAAAGGGAATGAAAACTTCCTTCATCCATCAATATTTTTTCTTTTGTAGTACAGGAGATTGAACCCAAAGAGTGCTGTGTAATATTCCCAGCTCTTTTTAGTTAGAGACAGGGTCTTACTAAATTACCTGGGCTGGGCTCAAACTTTTAGTTTTCCACATTCAGCCTGGTAAGTAACTTGAAATATGGGCACACTCTACAATGTTTGGCTTACCTGGTAATGTTTTGTAGGAATGGATACTATGTCTGTCTGGAAAGTTCTTCAAATAAACCACGTAAAGCCAAAAATCAAATGATGAAATTCTAATAAAGGCCAGTTAGGAAAGTAAAGGTTGATGAAATGAAGGTATAGTTTATAGGACTGTTACTATAGTTGAACACATTTCAGGTGGAGTGGGTTGTTCCTCTTCTGTATGATTGTATTAGTGTGATAGACATTTGATCTGACTGGATTATGTTTCTGCTATCTTGTATTGTAAAGCAAGGCACATAAATATGTCCTTTATTCACTATTCATTAGGCATACTAAGTGTTCAACAGTAAGATTGATTAAGACCACACCTTGTAAAATAGAAGCTAGAGTTTTTTCAGGGACAAATCCTTTTTAATCTTTTAAAGGGCATCAATTGGGGCATGTGACCAAAGACCATGAACTCTTCTGTTAACAATTACTGGACTTTGAAGTAGAGAAACTCCATCAGGAGAGTGCTTCCAAGTGTCTTACATTTCTCATTGCTGAGACAAAATACCCAACACCCAAAGTTAAAAGAGGAAATGTTTATTTAGTTCACAGTTACGGGGGTTTCAATCCATAATTGACTGGCTCCAAGACAGGGTGGCACATGGCAGAAGGACAAATGTTCTGGGCTGCGGAAGACACAAAAACCATAAGTGAGAGCAAAACAAGCCTATTTCTGTCCCAAAATTGTATCCAGTCTATTGGGGTTAGGGTTGTGACAATCCAATCAATGACTGATCCAACAATCATCCACCCTTAATCCCAGCACTCTTATTCCCAGCTTGACTGGCAGTCTGTAGTGCCATTGGAAACTAGTTAAATCTTTAAGAAGTGGGATGCAGTGGACGAAAGATCATTTGGATGGGGAAAATAAATTTTGATTGCAAACTTGACTGGCTTGAGACATATGTATATTAATAACACTTCTGGTTGTGTATGAGTGAGTCATGGGGTTGTGATTTTGGAGATGAGATCTGGTCCCTAGCCCCTTCTCTGAAGCTTTTCCTTTGAATTCTCCTTCCAAGTTGCCATGAATTGAGCAGCTGTGCTCCAAAATGCCCTTCTGCCATGATACTTCTGCTTTGGAGGCAGCGGATGGTGGACTGAACTCCCTGAACCTGTAAGCCAAATTAAACCTTTGCTAATCCAAGTTGTGGGTATCAAGTAATGTGCCACAGTGATGGGAAAGCTGACCAGTACAAAGGACATGGATTTGAAAGGGATGTTCCATTCCTGACCCTTTTCCTTCTCGCACACTCTGCTTCTGGAGTGCTCTGAGGTGAGAAACTTTACTCCCCCAGGTGTTCTGCCTCACCACAGGCCAAAAAAGCCAAGTAACTATGGACTGAAACCTCATCACCAAATAATCAAATCCAATCCATTTTAGCAAGATAATAACCAATTGCATTCCAAAATAAATGAAGCTTTTCTCGAGAAATGTTAGTTTCTAAACTCTGAATTACTTGCTGGGGCTAGACAAATTTTTGGAGATAACTGAATGAAGAATACATCAAAGTAGGATTTGTGGATGGTTCAATGATACTTTTGAGGATTTTAATTTTGTTTTTTATTTCAATAATCATGAAGTTTCAATAATCTTCAAATTCTTGAGCAAATAAATTTGACAAATGGTGTTCTATAAGAAAAACAATCTTCAATTGTATTCCTTTCTTGCATATTTCGAAGAATTATCTTCCAACACCCACTTTTTTTCTCAGTGTCCATACTTCAAAAGTGTAATTCTTGATTTCTCTCATTTCCGCTATCGTGGCAGTACTCCTTACACTCCAGCTCTTCTGGAATCATAGACTTAGTGCCAGCCACATCAATACCTCCTCTACAATGCAGAAAAATGGCTCCAGCACTTATAAGGCATTTATTTTTAAAAATACTAAATAATGAATGAAAATAAAGTATACCTTGCTTGTGAGAACTCCATTTCAGGATCATCAAATAGCTGAGAAGGAAAAGATTTTCTCTGTAGAAAAATCTAGTTAATAAACACAGTGAATTATAGGTAGTACTAGAATGTCAATATGTTTTGGCTGCTACAAATAATGTCTCTGACTGGATAATTAATACACAGCAGAACTTTATTTCTTATAGTACTGAAAGCTGGGAAGCCCAAGATTAAGGCACTGGAGGTTAAAACCAGGTCTCTGATTTCAACGTGGCATCTTAAATAGTGCCTCAGCTGGAAGAGACAGACACTCTGGCCTCACAGAGCAGAAGATCAGAAAAGAGAGAACTCGCTCCCACCAACTCTGCTTATAGAGGCATTAACCTCTTCACAAGGGTACAGTTTTCATGATCTAAACTTCTCCCATTAGGCCCCACCTCCCAATACTGCTTACACTGAGGATTCAGTCTCCAAAGCATGAATTCAGAGAAACACATTCAGACTATACAGTAAGAATATCTAACTTTTTCTTATGTAGTGTTCGTGGGTACATCATAGGGACTCATACATTACAAACATTTTTTCACATTTCCTTACCCTTGCCCAAGTTTAAATACTGTGTTTGAATAAATACTTCAAGGAGTTCTCTTCCAATTTGCATATTAGTACTTATGCTATCTTCTCTGTAGGTCTTTCTCCTGGTTAGGATCCCAAATCTTTAAACTATTATAGGTAATTAAAACAGAAGATTATGAAAGAAATGTTATGAGAGGCCAGGCTACAAGCTTGCCAGCTTTGTCCCCTGTACTTTACAGTACCAACCATTAGCTACTCTAAGTAAAAAAGAAAAGCATTGCCCAAATTTGTGTTTGTTATATGAAGTTTTCTTTTTTTAACTGAAGGTATTTTATTGGATTGTTCTTTTACTTTGTTTCTTTCCTTTCTTTTTCTTTTAAAAAGAGTAGTTAAAAAAAAAAAGAAGCAACATACCAACATCACAGACAAAACGAAACAAAGAAAGAACATTAAAAGTGATACAGAGGGGCCGGGGATATAGCTCAGCAGAATAAACACCTGCCTGGGAAGTGCAAGGTCCTAAGATAGATCCCCAGTACCGCAAAAAAAATAAATAAATAAATAAATAAAAATAAATAAAAAGTGATACAGTGTTTCAAAGCAAAATGACAGGAATTAACAGTGGTTGTTATATTACATATTGTTATCTTCAACTACATTGCTCAGATTACCAGATGTAAGAATGGAAGAATGTTCAGACCATTAAAGAGAAAAATTTATTAAATAAAACAGAGATAATACAGTTTCACTAGACAAGATGGTAGGAATTCACCAGTGTTTGTTCCATTGCATATTGTTGTCTTCAAATCAGTTGCTCAGATTACCAGATATAAGCATGAAAAATTGGTCAAAATGTACAAAATTTTAAGCATTAACTGTTCCTTTCAATATACCATCAGACATCAGCACTACCGTTATCCCAGCTATTCATATATATATATATTTTTTTTTTTTGCCATCCTTTCTTTTTTCTTTGTTCCCTCATCCCAGTTGTTCTTTCCTTTGAGAAATTTTTTCTCTTTCATATCATCTATTGTGCGTTTTGAGTTTCACTTACTCTTTCATGTTCCTACAGCAGGAAGACAATATGATACTTGCACATGTAGGTCAGTTTTATTTCACTTATGGGTATGGTCTCTAGTTGCGTCCATTTACCTACAAAAGCCTCGAGTTTTTTTATACTTGAGTAGTACTCCATTGTATAAAAATGCCACATCTTTTTTAGCCATTCCTCAATTAATGGGCATTTGGGTTGTTTCCAAGATTTAGCTATAACAAATTGTGCTGCTATAAACATGGGTGCACATATATTGCTGTGGTATGATGCTTTTAATTATTCTGGGAAAATATCCAGAAGGGGAATAGCTGGGTTAAGTGGGCCTTCTAATCCTAGTTTTGTGAGGAATCCCCAAATTGATTTCCACAGTGGTTTCACCAGTCTACACTTCTACTAACAGTGGAAAAGGGTTCCTTTTCCCCCACAGCCTCAACAGCATTTGTTATTCATTGAATTGATTATAGCCATGTTTTCTGGAGGTGATGTGGAATATCAATGTTGTTTTAATTTGCATTTCTCTAATGACTAATAGTGTTGAACATTTTTTCATGTATTTGTTCACCATTAGTATTTCTTCATCTGAGAAGTGTGTATTTTTCTCAGATGCCTATTTTTGGATTGGGTCTTTGAATTTTGGGGGCCTGATTTTTTAAATTCTTTATATGTTCTAGATAGAAGTCCTTTGTCTGAAGGACAATTGGCTAAAATTTTTTCCCAATTAGTGGGTTTTCTTTTTACTCTATTAGTGATTTCTTTTGATTTGCAAAAACTTTTCAGTGAGATCCCAGTTGTTGATTCTTTGAAATATTTCCTGTGCAGTTTGGTTTTTGTTCATGAACTCTTTGCCTACCTCTATGTCTTCAATATTTTTACCTACTTTGTCTTCCAATAGATTGAGTGTTTCTGTTTTAATATTTAGATCTGTGATCCATGTTGACTTTAGTATAGTGCATGGTGAAAGTCATGGGTTTAGTTTTAGTCTTCAACATATGGAAAGCCAGTTTTTCCAGCACCATTTATTAAAGAGGCTATCTTTCTTCCCATGAACATGTTTGGTTCCTTTTTCAAAGATAAGGTGGCTGAGTGTGCTTGTAGTTGTATCTGTATCTTCTAATCTGTTCCATTGATCTTCAGATCTGTTTTTTTTTTCTTTTTTCTTTTTTTTTTTTTGCCAGTACAATGCTGATTTTAACACAGTAGCTTTGTGGTACAATTTCAAGTCAGGAATTGTGATGCCTACTGCCTTTCCTTTGTTGCCAAGGATTGCTTTTGCTATTGTAGGCCTCTTCTGGTTCCAGGTGAATTTTAGGAATGTTTTCTGTAGATCTGTGAGGTATACTAATGACGTTTTAATTGAGATTGCATTGAATCTGTACAAAAATTTGGGGAGTATGGCTATTTTCACAATGTTATTTCTTCCCATTTGTAAGAAAGGAATAGCTTTCCATTTTCTGATAACCTCTTTGATCTCTTTTTTTCAGAGTACTATAATTTTCACTGTATAGATAATTTACTTCTTGTTAGATTGATTCCTCTTGAGATACTATTGTGAAAGTTGTAGTTTCCCTAATTTCTCTCTCAGTCTGTTTGTTGCTTGTGTATAGGAATGCTATTGATTTTTGAGTGTTAACTTTGTATCCAGCTATTCTACTGAATTTGGTTATTAAATCCATAAGCTTTTTGGTGGAGTTTTTGAAGTCTTCTATGTAGAGTATCATGTAATCTGCAAATAATGGTTATTACACTTCTTCCTTTTCTATCCTTGTTCCTTTTATTTCCCTCCCCTGTCTAATTGCTATAGCCAATATTTCCAGAACTATATTGAATAGGAGTGGACATCTTTGTCTTGTTCCTGATTTTAAAATGAAAGCTTTCAATTATTGACCATTTAGTATGATGTTAGTCATTGGTTTGTCATAGATGGGATGGCTTTGATCAGCTTGAGATAAAAGCCATCTCTTCCTATTTTCTATAGGGTTTTTATCATGAATGAGTGTTGGACTTTATCTAAGGCTTTTTCTGCATCAGAAAAGGAGATGATTGTGTTATTTTTGTCTTTGGCTCTATTGAAATGGTGTATTATATTGATTGATTTGCATATATTAAAGCATCCCTGCATTTCTGGGATGAATCCCACTTAGTTGTGGTGTGTAATCTTCTTGATGATTTGTTGTATTCTGTTTGCTAGTATTTTATTGAGAATTTTTGCATCTATATTTATTAGGAAGATTTGCCTATAGTTCTCTTTTTCAGTTGGGTCTTTCTCTGGTTTTGGTATCAAGATAATTCTTATCTCCAGGAAAGAGTTTGGGAGAATTCCTTCACTTTGAACTACACTGAAGAGTTTGAGAAGAATTGGTGTTAAATCTTCTCTAAATTTCTTGTACAACTCAGCTGTGAATCCATCAGGACCCGAGCTTTTCTTTATTGACAGATTTTTTTTATTACATTCTCAATATTGCCTGCTGACATTGAGTTATTCAGGATTTTTATATCTTCTTCATCCAGCTTTGGTAATTTATGTGTATCCAGAAATCTGTCCATTTCCTCTGTGTTTTCAAAGTAGGTACTGATGACCTTCTGAATTTCTACAGTATCTGTAGTGATTTCACCCCTTTCATTCCTTATTGCCTGTATTTCTGTTTTTTCTTCCCTTTTTGTGATAAGTTTGGCTAGGGGTTTGTCTATTTTATTTATTCTTTCAAAGAACCAACTCTTTGATTCATTAATTCTTTGTATTGTTTTTAAGTCCACCTTGCATTAATTTCTGCCCTGAGCTGTATAATTTCCTGTCTTCTTTGGACTTTGGGTTTGGCTTGCTCTTGTTTTTCAGGAAGCTTGAGGTGCAGCATAAGATTGTTTATTTTTGCTTGTTCTATTTTCCTGAGGCGGGATATCACCGCTATAAATTTCCCTCTGAGGAATACTTCCATTGTGCCCCACAGGTTTCCATAAGTTGTATCTACATTTTTGTTTGATGGTAAATATTTTTTAATTTCTAGTTTGATTTCATCTGTGACCCATTGGTTGTTCAGGAGGGTATTATTTAATTTCCATGTGTTTATGGAGTATTTGTGATTTCTTTTGTCATTAATTTCCAATTTCATTGCACTGTGATCCAATAGTGTGCATGGGATAATTTCAATTCCTTTACATTTCAATTACATTACTTAAGCATGTTCTGTATGCTAGCATATAGTCTATGTTAGAGAATAACCCATGTGCAGCTGAGAAGAATGTGTATTCTGATGCTGTCAGGTGAAACACTCTGTAAAGGTCTACTAAGCCCATTTGTTCACAAATTTGGTTAAGTTCTGTTATTTCTTTGCTGAGTTTTTTGTCTAGTTGATCTACCTGTTTGTGGCAATGGACTGTTAAAGTCCCCTGTTATGATTGTGTTGCTTATTTCATTTTTCATGTCTTTTAAAATTTCTCGTATATAATTGGGTGTTCCAGTATTTGGTGAATAGATGTTTATGATTGTTATCACTACCTCTTGAAGTTTTCCCCTCACAAGTATGTAGTGACCTTCTTTATCTCTTTTAATTGTTCTTGGTTTGAAGTTTACATGTATGCACACAAAATAGGTACACCTGCTTTTTTGTGGTATCCTGTCATGTGGAGTATTATTTTCCATCCTTTAATTGTCAGTGTATGAATTTCCTTTTGAGTTAAATGTGCTTCTTGTACGTAGCATATAGTTGGATTTTATGTCTTGATCCACTCTGTCTGCTTCTTTTGATTGGTGCATTGAGACCATTTACATTGATAGTTATAACTGATATGTATTGGCTTATCTTTGTTATATTATTTTCCTGCTGTTGTTTCCTACTTTTTTCCTCTGTTTAATTGCTTATTTGGCTTGGTGGTTCCTATCTGTTGTTGTTCTTGAGGATGTGGTCTTTTTACCTCTTTCTAGAATATGTTTTAGTACTCTTGGTAGGATTAGTTTGGTGTTCATAAATTACTTCAGTTATTCTTTATCATAGAAATATTTTATTTCTCCATTAAATTTGAAGGACAATTTTTCAGGGTACATCAATCTGTGTTGGAAGTTGTTTTCTTCCAGTATCTGAAACACTTCACTCGAAGCTCTTCTTGACTTGATGGTTTGTGTTGAGAAATCTGCCATGATTCTGATGGGCTTTCCTTTATAAGTGATCTGTTTCTTTTCTCTAACAGCTTTTAATATTCTGATCTTTTGTTGAGTTCATGGGATCTTGGTCACTATATGTCTGGGTGTAGATTTACTTTGGTTATGGACAATTGGAGTTCTATATGCTTATGGTATGTCTGCTTAGTTTCCATGCTTGGGAAATTTTCTGCTATCATTTCTGCAAATGGTTTTTCTATGTAATTTGTGTTGACGCCTACTGTTTTGTTGATACCTATTAATCTTACATTGTTCTTGTTTGCTTCATCTTGCAGTTGTTGAATTGTTATTCTTATTTCCTGGTTTCTAGTTGTTTTTAAGAGGTCCTTCCTTTCACATTCATTAGTGGCTATACTGTTTTCAACTTCTGAAAGTCTATCTTCAGCTTGCTATACTGTTTTCAACTTCCGAAAGTCTATCTTCAGCTTCACTCAGGCCTTTTGCCAGCTATTGATGGAATTTTTAATTTCCTGGATACCTGTTTGAATCTGTTTCATGCATTCTAGTTCCTTTCTATATGGTTCAATCAAGGTTTCCATTAGTTTTCTATGCTCCTCTATTTTCTTATCAGCGTCTTCTTTGGATGTGCTAGGCAATTTTTTCATTATTGTTGTCTTTTTTTTTTTTTTTTTTGCCTGAGAGGTGAATTTTGAAGGGAACAAATCAAAACACCAAGACAGAAATTGAGATCTCTGTGTTCAATACAATTTATACTATACCACTTGCACTTTCTGAAGAAAAGTAGCTCAGCATCCTCTGTGTGTCCTTGAAAACATTGCAGGGCTCCATGATGTTGAAATTAATTTCATAATAATATCAAATGTTAGTTGCCTTTTTAACTCATATTCTCCCATGAGGGTACAGCAAAATTTTCCAGAGACTGTGTGATGAAATCTTTTCTTAGAAGGTGAATAGAATGTGTGCTTGTGTATCATTATGCTATCTCTTTTTTTAAAGTAATGTGTTCAGAGCTGTGGTTCTCAAAATGTGATCTGCAGATCTCAGAGCTTTTCAGTATCACCTTTTTAATATTCTGTGTATTTCACTTATGAGTATGGTGTCCAATTGTGACCATTTGCCTACAAAGGCCCTAAATCTGTCCCTCTTTATAGCTGAATAATATTCCATTATATAAAAATGCCACAGTTTTTTAATCCATTCTTCCGTGGATGGACACTTGGGTTGCTTCCACAATTTAGCTATTACAAATTGCGCTGCTATAAACATGGGTGCACATATATCAGAGTGATATGATGTTTTCAGATCTTCTGGGAAAATACCCAGAAGGGGAATAGCTGGTTTGAATGGAACCTGTAGACCTAGTTTGCTGAGAAATCTCCAAACTGCTCTCTACAGTGGTTGCACCAGTGTGCAATCCCACCAGCAGTGCAGTAGAGTCCCTATTTCTCCACAGCCTCACCAGCATTTGTTATTGGATGATTTTTTTTATACTGGCCAGTCTTACTGGGGTGAGATGAAATCTCAATGTTGTTTTTATTTGCATTTCTCGAATGACTAAGGATGTGGAACATTTTCTCATATATTTATAAATCAGAGGTACATGTGCAGGCAACGTATTGTGTCACTGGTGTAAGAACCTGAGGGTGGGAATATAAACTAAGAGACATGAAGGAAATCTGTTCAAAAGTAAAGAACAGATGGGACAAGGGAAAGGAGAAAAGAAAGAGGCAAAAATGTATGTATGTATGTATGTATGTATGTATATACATATGTGCAGGATGGCTAACATGGTTCTACTATTGTATTATGTCACTTAATGGTAAGGAATAGTTGATGGCTGGTTGTTTGATCAATCTTGTATGTCTATATGTGTTTTCCTGAGCATACACTTTGAAGATATCAATATGCAATGCAACTACTATTGTTGGTTTTCTGTTGCTTTGTCTATAATTCAATTCTGATTATACTGTTATTGTGCTACTTTGTGTCTCTTTATTAATGCTTTCTGTGTTTTTTTTGTGTTGTTGTTGTAGTTCTTTTTCTTTCACACTTTAAAAAAAAGAAAAATTATATTAAAAAATATGTAAGTAAGTATGTATGTATATGCAGCATATCTAACATAGTTGTACTACTGACTTAGGTCACTTTATTGTAAGGAATAGTTGATTAATTGTTTGATCAATTTTGCATGTCTATATCTGTGTTCTTGAATATACACTTCGAAGTTATCAATATGTAATGCAACAACCATTGTAGATTCCCTGTCACCTTGTCTGTAACTCAGTTTTGATGTTACTATTCTTATGCTACTTTGTGTCTGTTTGTTAATATGATTTTGTTCTTTTACTTTTAAAATAATAAAAAAATAATAATATTCTGTGTAACCAAATGGGAAGTATGCATGAAGCACTTCCACAAACTGAACTACTGTGCTTGTATTCAGGAAAAGCACTTGTGAGACAGTTGCAATTTAAGCTGAACTACTATAGACAACTGTTTTTCTCATGAAACATTATTTATACTGGTTAGAATTATAAAACAGGCACAATAAGTTTATTCAAAGCTGAGTATATAGCAGACATTTTCTTGAAAATAAATGAAGTGTCTGTCATCCTTACAAAAATAACATTTTGTTGGCACTAACAAAATTTGAATTTGCATGCAATTTTCAAAGTAAAAAGGCTTGCTTCTGCTACCACTTCTTGAAAATTTTTTCAAAATTTAAAGCATTTCAAGGTTGTATCTTGTGCATCTTGTATACACAGGATAAGGCTTGAATGTGCTGTTCATAAGTGTGATTCTTGGCCTGGGGATATAGCTCAGTTGAATAAGCACTTGCCTGGCAAGTGCAAGGTTCTGAGTTTGATCCCCGGTACCACAAAAAAAAAAAAAAAAAAAGTGTGATTCTTTCACAGTGAGTAATGAAATGTGTTACCATTTGTAATTTCTATATAATTCAGTTAAACCACTTTTTATAATGATTGATGCAGATACTATAAAATCACACATAATAAAATATGCATTTAAGTTACTATCAAAGTAAATACATTTTTACAACAATAGGAAATGTTCATTAAAATTCCAAACAGAAAATATTCTTTTAAAAACACCATTTGTTGTTTGGGTGTCATATCAAAACAGGATGACCATAATCATGTAAAAAGCTCCTAAGATACAGGTTCATTTTCAGTTACACATTTGTGTTAGGCAAGATTTTTTAATCTATTTTGGCCAACACAATGCATACAGATTTCTTCTATGAAGGCAGGCATTAGAGAGATTGCAAAAATGTGCAGAAAAAAAAATGCTCCCCAATATTTTGGAAAACTATGTTTGCCTACAAATTTTATTAATGTTATTTATAGTAATACATAATGAATTTGTTGTCATTTTTGGTTGAGTTGACATTGTGGTTTTTCTAGTTTTAAATTTTAATATAAGTAGGTACAAACAACAGTAAACAACATTCTGGGGTTCCGCAGTAAATTTAGGGTATTCCTTTGTTCAGAGACCAAGAAGATTGAGAAATATACCACTCATGCTTTGCTCACAAATCCACTATTTCAAATTACAGGTGTAACAGAAGAAATGAACTTTTCTCTCAATGGTATATGCATTTCATTATTTTAAAATTTACAAATAATTGCACAGGTAGTCTGAAATAAAATATTCCTAATGTACAATTCTGCTTTACTCACCATGAATAAAAAAATCGTTGCCACCAAATGTCTTAATATAATGAACTAAATTAATCATATCTAAAAATAGGTTTCCTGATCTGCCTGTATGATAATATGGTTGGCTGAACAATTTTTTCTAATTGCAGAGCACTTTAGAAATATCACCGCTTCAGTATGCACAAAACTTTCTTGTTGGAGCCAAATTCTTCAGACTCTAAAACATCTAACTCATGTAGTGTGTGTGTGTGTGTGTGTGTGTGTGTGTGTGTGTGTACACTCACATGTAGGTGGTGGGGTGTTATTCCAAACTAACATTAGCACTGATCTTTTTACTTTTTCTTTACTTCCTTTACATACAGCTACTTAGAAATCAGCCCTCTACGGCTGTCATTAAAGACCTAGCAACCACACAAAGTGAAACTTTGCTCTTATGAAAAGTATCTACAGCTGAGCAACAATATAAGCAAAGACAGATCATCCAAAGAAGCTGTAAATTCATTTTTTAAGCATGACATGTTACAATCTCTGCACTACTACCTATGTAAAATTGTGAATTCTTCTCAAACTCTCAGTGCTTCATTATCCTAAAGTGTAACCAGAGACATAGCAGAACTTGAAAGTCTGTTAAAATTAGACTCAGATTCAAAAAGCACTCCATGGCTGAGCACACTGTAGATACTCTGAGACTTAGCACTTGTTATTATTAACTGAGGGAGATGATTTTACTCACCATTTTTTTGCAAGGGAAAGAACAACTTTTATTTCAGTTTGCTTTATAAACAGGCAAAGATATGTTGTACAGATAAGATGCCCTGAAAATAGCTATTTACATTTCTTTTAATTTTTTTTCCTTCAGTGAAACTGCCAGGTATTACCCTCAGCATTGTGCTTTCATAGGAAAAATGTAGGTTCATTACTTTTAGACTGATGGAAACCTTGCCATCTGTTACAATGAGAAACTGCCACTGCTACCCTACATGGGACAAAACTGAAATTCTGTACAAGTGTGTAAAGTTGAGAATCCATGATCTAACTTATTTTGTCGGGGAGAGACACAACTGAGTTATTCAGAGAGGCCAGGTGCAACCAACACGTGGGTAGACAATGAAAGAACAGAGCTGTTTTTGAGATAACTATGTCCTTTCTTTGAACATGTTCTCACTCTTACCAAATATCTCATATATCATTTAACAACGTATTAACTCAATCCTAGCTAAAGACTGCTGAGCACATGCCCCAGTGCCTTGTTCTGCATTTGTCCTTCTTGGTTGTTTTACTAAAACACCATGCTGCAAAGCAAATCCCATTTTATGTGCACCATCGAGTGTGATATGCATCGATAGTAAGTTCTGTGATCCTCTCCACCCGTGTCCAATTATGTCTCCTTGATTCCCAGAGAGATGAAGTGTCTCAGCATCAGCTATGCTATAGAAAGTTATTTTTGAATCACTGAAATTAGATGCACAGGGAGGGAAAAGTCAGGATAAGTCGTACCTTACAGAGGTAAGTGTGATCAGAGCCATTGTGCTTCCAGGGCTGCAAAGCAGGTTTGACTTAGGATTTTCAGGAAGTCATAAAAACAAAGAACACCATGCCCAGGCCATGCAGGACAGTTGCAACATCAGTCCTAACCCCGACTTCCTGCTGGGAAGGAACTGGGCACGTGCATTTGGAACAGTGGTAGCTTACAGGTAGAGCACTTGTTATTCATGACACTACATGATGAAGACCCGAAAACTGAGTGATGTGGACTACGAAAGCAGGGACGAGGTACTCCAGATGATAGAACATCTTGGTTCCCTTGGGCACAAGTGGCACAAGGACGGCGTTTTGGAGGCCAAGGAACTGACTGCTAATGTTATACATATTTTATTGTGAAATATAGTATGTACATGAGAAAGTGTACAAAGTACAGCTGCCCGATAGGTAATTACGAAGTTCTCACATGGGTGGTGCACTCCCCCTCCTCGTATTCTGCGATGAACATGGCTTCATTTTCTTTATATTTGTGCAGCGTTTGGATTTCTAACAGTGTAAAATAATTCTGCTTGATGTTGATCTACACATAAATAAAAATGAAATTTGGACATGGAATCTTTCGCTGAGTATTGTATTTGAAATATGAGTACATGAAAGTTATGTTTGACTCCCGTCACTATCAAATCTTAGTATTGTCTGTGTTTTATCAATTGTGTTATATTTTGGCAACTTATTTTAACTTCATTTTGCATTTCACTATTGACCAATGCACTGAATTTCTCTCTTTATAATTATTGCTATTGATATATCTTTTTGGTGACATGATTATTGAAAAATTTCCCTGTTTTTACTGAGTGTTTTTATATTGATTTGTCTGAGTTATTATATATTCTAGACAAAAAGCTTCAGTTAGAAGTTGTTCTCTTCCATTTATCTCTTCCTAAAAGTTTATCTTCCAAGCTGTTTATAGCTTTACTTATAATTTTTCAAATCTTTAAAAATAATATTTCCCCTGTCTTTATTCTTCATCTGCAGAAAAAAAAAAATCATTAGTTTATTATTAAGTCTCAGAACTCACCTGATTTCTAAGGAAAACACTCCAGGCATCACATTCCAATTTTCTACATAGCTAAAAGATCCACTTACAAAGATGTATATATGGAACAACCAAAAACATTTCATTAATCTATTTGCAGAATATCTGCCCAGAAGAGGCACCTGAGTTAGGCATCAGTCAAGGCCTCTTTCTTTCTACCCCCTAAAAGAAATGGCCAGCTGGAAAATATTTTATAAACTTTAACAGAACCTACTTTCACAACTATTTGGGCCTAGCAGCACTTGGTGCTGCACCCCTGTAATACCAACACTCAGGAGACTCTCCCCCCACCGTGTCCCTCCCTTCCTTTTTCCTGAATGGAAAATATTGGAGAAATATTGCATATGTGAGATATATGTGCCCAGAATCTCCTTCTCTCTCTCTCCCTCCCGCTCCCTCCCCAGTGGCTTTCCTTATATGCAGATGGATAATTTAGTGTGTCTAAATTTACCATTTTTGTATGTATCTAAATTTCTGCTCTTGATGTTATGTCTAGAAAAGCTTTTCTTCACAGAATATCATGGATATACTTACCCATATCTAATTGTTTTACTTTTATGTTTTCATCTTTTCAATGAAATCTTAAATTTACATAGATATCTCTAATATAATATTGGAAGTAAAGATGTAACTTTCTTCATTGCAAAAAGTTAGCCAGTTAACCTATGAATTCTCAAAAATGTAATCTTTTCCAAATCTATTTGAAATGTCCCCATAATCATACATTAATATGTTATGGAGCAGAGCATAATTTACCAAAGATTTTAAAACTAAACGCACTAGAAAAGTGTAGTTGTGTCAACATAATTTTTCTATGATCCAATTTGCAAAACAAGCCATTGAATAAGGTTTGCTATATTTCAGAGTGCTAGACATGATGTGATCTGCCCAGTTATGTAAATGAATAATGCCTAAGACATTCATTTACGTGTTGAATAAAAATTTTGAGGAGAAAATGTATAATAAATACAAGCAACATTGTGATGAGAGGGAGAGGCAGAAATGGAGAGAGAGCTGGGTCTTGTTAAGAGTACAAAAATCATAGAACATTATAACCAGTAACTTTTCACATCTTAGTGATATGAAAAGAGTCAAGAACCCAGGCATCTCTAATTTCCAGAGCAGTTATATTCTACCCTTTATCTGAGGAGAATTACATATTTATCTAATTTTGTACATATTCAGGAATTGCTTTCCCTGCATTTCTATTGATTCCAAGTTCACTGATCAAATCAAGAAGCCACTTTGCTAAGAGGAGATGAAAATAGTGATATGGGACTAAAGCAAACGCATTTCTCTAAAAAATAGGTCAAGATGATGAAAAGATTTTGATGAAAAGAAATAGAGTTGAAAATTCGACGCTGAGAAATCATCAAATGAGAATCTAGTTAGCACTCAAGATGATGCACTAGGCTATCTGTGATGAATGCAGCTTTCTTGAAACTTTGTCTCCATGTCTACATCAACCCGGTGGCTTTTCCCATGACACTGTAGAGAGTATGACCTGAACTTTTTCCGAGTAATTTTTCTTTTGTAGGGGATTTATTGTATCAGTCTTCATTGAAGAAGCCCTGGAAAACATGAAAAATGCAATATATGTCTCTCATAAACATATATATCATATTTCTCCAAAGTTTCCTATTCAAGAAGATGCTAAATTTAAAATACATTATACCCTTTTCATATCTAACAATATTGTTGCTTCAGTGTTATTTTGGTCACTCATAGATGAAGGTATATAATGACCCCTGAGGTACTCAGTAACAAAAGTAAATACTAGCTAGGAATAGTGATTCCAAACTGTAATGCAACCATTGGAGTGACTGAGTCAGGAGGGTCGCAGTGAGTTCCAGGCCAACCTGAACGACATAGTGAGAACCCGTTTTAAAACAACATTTCAGGCTGAAAAGTAGCTAAGTAGCTGTGTCTGAAATTAAGCTTGATCAGTGCAGTGGGCATCAACTAATGTGCACAGAAGGTTAATCACTGTGGGTGAAAACGATGAAGTGCTTGGTGCATAAACCAAGAGAAATGGCCATCTGAATGCAAACATCAAGAAAGACACATTTTCTTCATCTATTTAGCAAGGTTTTGTCATTTTCATCCCCGACAGAGGTAAAGGGGGAAAGTGTGGGCTTTCCTCAGGAGGAGGAAAATACCCAGTCCTCCTGTGCTCTCATTGCCTGGTGCATTCAGGAGACGATCCTGGGATGCTCACCTTGACAAAGATTCTCCGCTCAGCCCAGAGTTCTCATCAGAGTCTGAACATCCTAGGTAACTACGCAGTGTCTTGTAAAATCCAGTTTTTGTAAGAGTGCTGCAAAGTCACTTAGGCTTGGTCAACTCTCTGGAAGCCTGGGACCCCTGTTTCTGCTACCTACTGCCATCTCAGGAACCAACCTGAATCCCTGGGGACCTAGAGAGATTTGAAAATGACAAAAAGAATGAGCAAAATGCACTCTCAGCAAAACATCCCACACAGAACAGTCCAGGAAATATCAACATTGAAGAACATGGAAGCCAAACCCCTGAAATTTCTGAAACAATAGTACCTGAAGTCAAGAACCAACTACATCAGACTATAGAGTAGTCTAAAGACAATACATTTATAATAGCATTGGTACAAAGTATTGTGGAGAATCTGACTACTACATTAATGAATTAATGAGATACTTTAAAAGTCTAAGGTAAAGATACTGGCCAGTGTGTCATAAAGTAACAGTGGCTGTGATGAAAGTCATAATCTTTATGAAAAGACATGAAACAGATTTGTGCTCTTTAGGATTTACAGAGAGGAATGGCAAAGGAAAGACAAGAATTGTCTGGGGCATAAAAACAGTAGTGTTAGGAATACTTGTAATTTTGACTAGAATGATAGCTATAGGAATCTGAGCAAGTGAAAAAATTGCTTACAACTGCATGTATTCATGCATGAATGTTTATACATCTGGTAAAATCGAATAAAGTTCTCTGTTACTGTTCCAATTACAATTTCTTGACTTTGATATTTTAGTAGAGTTATTTAGCATTGCAGAATACTAGACAAAATGAACACTACCACATTTTACATGATTTTCAAGTTTCCTGTGCCTACAAATATTTTAGAGTAAATATTTAAAATATACTCCCATGACCCATGCAGCCAGTGGGGCCACGAGATAGGATGATGGGAGATTAGGAAAAACTAGACACATAATAAAAGGAATGCTGGGCTGGGTGGGACCTGATCTCATGGAGAGCAAGCAACAATCCAGCATTGTCGGCATCTCTGTCTATACACAGTAAAAAGGGTCATGTAGATGATGGGTCTCAGTGCAAGGTCTCAGTATTTTGCTGAGAACACTGAAAGTGAAGCATTCTCAGAGCTATCTGTGCTGTAGTTAACAGGGAGGAACACCAAGGACAGACACCTTTTGGGCTGGCTTTGCTCTAGTCTCAACAACTATTTAACAAGATTTTTCTCTGCTGCCCTGTGTTCTTGGAGCTGGCCTTACTCTAGCCTCAAGTGTGGGGTCCATGTCCTGCTATGTCACTTTCAACATAATCCAGCATGCCTGCAAATACACAAACAGTTGGTCTAATTTTCAAAATTAGCAACATTTTTCATAAATCTGTGCTTTGTTATTCAATATTTCTTTAGCTGGAAATGTTCTCTTTTGTTCAATATCTAAACCTTACTTGCAGGCACCCGGCTAGCTCAGTTGGTAGAGCATGAGAATGTTAAACGCTACTTGCCTTTTAAGAGCCTCATGTTCTGCTGACTGAGGTAGCCGGACACTTCTTGCCTTTGGAAGAAATGCCTTTGAGATAGTTTTCCCTGATTACTACTTCCTTACTACTTCTTGAGGAACTTGATACATCTGCAGTATCAACAGATTCTCCTCATATTCATTACGTTTCTTGTTGCTGAGATACCTAACACCCAAAGTTAAAGGAGAAAAGATTTCTTTGGCTCGAAGTATGCAGAGCTTTTAGTGCACAATTGACTGAGTCCAAGGCAGGATGGTAATGTAAAGGGGCATCACAGAGGAGAAATAGTTCATGTTGGGCAAAAGACAGTAAGCAACGCAGTAAAGTGGTGATGGAGCAGCAAACAAAACAGACAGCTGGGACTCTCTCTCTGTTGTTTATGTCTTACCTTTTGGGCAGGTAGCACTCAAAACCAGGATGACACAGTCATAATCATAGCATGGAACTCTGCATCAATACCAGCATCACATACTCGACCCTCGCAGCACATACCATAGAACCAGCCACATTAAACAAGAACCAACTATGACCACTTGAGGTTTTCGGAGGGCATCTAAAGACAAGATGTATACCCTAACACTAACTTTAACCGTCTAACACTAACCCTAGCACTTAACTCTAATGCAACCCTAACCCTGACGCTAACCCTGACCCTAAACCTAACTCTAACACTAACCCTCTAACAATAATCTTAACCCTAAACCTAACTCTAACACTAATCCTCTAACCCTAACCCTAACCCTAAACCCTAAACCCTAACCCTAACCCCTAACCCTAACACTAACCCCTAACCCCTAACCCTAACCTTAACCCTAACCCTAGCCCTAACCCTAACCCTAACCCTAACCCTAGCCCTAACTCTAACTCTCTAACCCTAGCCCTAGCCCTAGCCCTAGCCCTAGCCCTAGCCCTATACATGGACCTTTCTTTGTTCAGAGACCAAGAAAATTGAGAAATATACCACTCATGCTTAGCTCACAAATCCACTATTTCAAATTACAGGTGTAACAGAAGAAATGAACTTTTCTCTCATTGGTATGCGCATTTCATTATTTTAAAATTTACAAATAAGTGCACAAGTAGTCTGAAACAAAATATTCCTAATGTACAATTCTGCTTTATTCACCATGAATAAAAAAAATCTTTACCACCAAATTTCTAGGGGTCCATGTATAGAAGTCTTTTCATCATAAAAGACAATGGCAAGGCAAGATCCCATCCTTGTCAGCTTTTCTTTCTCTGAAGTTGAGTGGATATATACCACTCATTCTCCCAAACCATTTCTGCATTTCCTGGCTAAGTTGTAACGACTTGGCTCCTCTTCAAAGCTGAGTAAAGTTTGTCTCTGAATAGTGAGAACTGTCTCTTAAATGAGAAGCTTAACAACACACATGTTCAGATTATGCAGTTTATCAAGACGTCCAATGGAGTATTGGGGTCAGGGTTAGGGTCAGGGTCAGGGTTAGGGTTAGGGTTAGGGGTTAGGGTTAGGGTTAGGGTTAGGGTTAGGGTTAGGGGTTAGGGTTAGGGTTAGGGGTTAGGGTTAGAGTTAGGGCTAGGGTTAGGGTTAGGGTTAGGGTTAGGGTTAGGGTTAGGGTTAGGGTTAGGGTGAGGGTTAGGGTTAGGGTTAGGGTAAGAGTTAGGATCAGGTTTAGTATTGTTCCATATTTATGTTTTATGTTAGGGTTAGGGTTAGTGTTAGGGATCTGGCCCAGAATAGGTATAGTGCTTCACCTATTCTTAGGGCTACATCAGAGTTATTGTTAATGTTAGCTTTAAGATTAGGATTGTTTCCAGATGTGCTAAATCTATGGCTAGCTGTAGTTCTTGAGGTAGTACTAGAGTTTCTGAGGTTTAGCATTATCATCGGTGTTACTGTTAGGTCTGGGTCTAAGGCTATGTTTAGGCAGAACTTTAGTTAGGTTTAGTTTAATGTTGAAGTGTAGAGTTCAGGGACAGAAATAGGGTCTTTGTGGAATTGGAAAAGGTCAGGGCTAAGGTGAGCGTTCAACCTGCCTTACTGCTAGGATTAAGGTTGGGAAGAAGATTAGGGGTTGAGTTCCTGTAGGGTTATGTTGAGGGTTTGGTTGATTTTTAGCGCTAGAGAGAGGGTTCAGGTCAGCTTTAGTTAGAGATCTAGGGGAAGGGGTATGGCCAGAGGTATGGCCAGCAAAGGGTTAGGTCTTAATTTTGCAGAATGTTTAGGGTAAGGACAGATAGACAGAGATTGCTGCAGTGCAAGATTTATGGCCTGGGTTAGGTCATCTTAGGCTCATGGTTAAGGTTAGGGTTTAAGGTTTAGAGTCAGGGTTCCTTTTCCGTTAGGGTTCCTCCATGCTTAGGGGTAGAGCTAGCTTTACTTTGAGGGTTATAGTCATGGCTCAATTTCAGGCTGGACTAGTGCTAAGATCCCACTGTCTTTGTTATTTTTCTCATTTCTGAGACCCCATATCCAACACCCTAATTTAAAGGAGGAAACGTTCACTGTAGCTCACAGTTTGTAGAGGTTTCAGTCCATAGTCAGCTGCCTCCCAGGCAGGACAGCCCAGTGGAGGACCATGGCAGAGGAGAAACAGTTCATGGCAGGGCAGAGAGGAAGCAACAACAGTGAGCCTCCCTTCCCCTGTGTACGAGTGCAGGAGGCTATGCGAGGCATCTAGAGAGAAGCCATCGCATCCACCATGCTTGGGTTTAGGTGCAGGTTCAGACTTAGGATTCGTGCTAGGGCTAGGGTTAGTGATAGACCTAAGTCTAGGGCTACACAATGGCTGAAACTTGGGTTATGCTGAAGGTTTCTTCGTGTCAGAGATAGGTTCTAGGGTAAGTTTCACAGTTACGTTCAAGTTAGGGATAGGTTTAAGTGTAGGTGTATGAGGAGGCTTCGGTTCAGGTTTTCATTTAGGTTTGGCCTAGGGTTCTACCAGTGTTTGGTATAGGTTGAGTTCAAGGGTTAGGTTTCATTTTAGTTCTAGGGCTAGGTTTAGGTCTAGGGCTAAGTTTGACATTAGGGGTACTGTTAAGGCTTGGGTTAGGGCCAGGTCTAGGACCTGGGTAAATGCTCGTGCTAAGCTGATGACTAAGGCTGTGCGTTTGCTTAGACGAGGGTTGATCACTAGGGCTAGGGTTCTGCCAAGGTTTTGGTAGGTACAGGGATGGTACTAGGGTTAGCCAAGGGCTAAAAATAGGCATAGGGCTTTGATTATACCAGGCTCAGTATTTGGATCATGTTTACGGTCATTGTTATGGTTCCAGTTAGTGTTGGTGTTTGGGTTGGGATTAGTGCATGGGCTAGGGCTAGAGTTAGGGCAGGGTAAGAATTTGGGTAAGATTTATGTATAGATTTATGCCTATGTGAGGGGTGTGGATTGTGCAAATGGTAGGGTAAAGGACAGGGAAGGGATCAGGGTGTGTGATAGATTGAGGGCTAGGGGTTTGGCAAGGTTAGCATTAGGTTTATGGATAGGATTAGGGTGAGTCCTAGGTTATAGTTAGGGTTAGGTTTAGCTATAGGCTCATGGTTAGGGTCAGGTCCAAGGTATGATTGGATTAGGCCTGGATTTAGCCTTAGGTTTAGGTTTTTATTTTTTTAACTTTTAATTTTTCTGTCTTTTTGAGACAGGGTCTTGTGATGTAGTTCAGGCTGGCCTTGAACTCACTTTATAACCCAGGCTGGTCACGAACTCACAAGGATCCTTCTGCCTCAGACTCCGGAGTGGTGGGATTACAGGTGTGCACCACCACGCCTGCCTGGGTTTAGGTTTATATGTAGGGCTAGGTAGGGCTGGATTTAGAGCTACTGTTAGTGTTAAAACTAATTCTGTGTAAGTCTATGGTCAGGGTTGTAGTTAGAGAAGGATCTAGGGTGAGGGCTAGAGAGAGGGCTCATGCTAAGGCTAGGGTTTTTATGGAAGTTATTGTTTTGTGTATGGCTAATGTGAGGGTTTGGTTAGGATGAGGGTGAATGTGAGGAGGAGAGTTCTATTTAGGTTTATGGTTACATCAAGCTCAGGATTAGGGTTAGGGCAGGGCTATGGCTAGGGCTAGGATTAGGTTATGTTTAGGTTTATTGCTAAAGCTATGGCAAGTACTAGTGTTTGAATTTGGTTTAGATTTTCTCAGTTTTATGGTTATGTTCAGTGATACTGTTAGATCTAGGTCTAAGGCTATGTTTAGGTTTAGAGTTAGGTTTAGGTTTAGTTTTATGTTTAGGTGTAGGACTCCAAGTCAGTCAGGTTTAAGTTTATTTGCAGGGAGTAGGTAGAGATAGTGCTAAACATATGTTTTTATGTGGTTTAGAGTTAGGGTTAGGACTAGGAATAGTTTTAAGGGTGGAGTTCTAACAGGGTCACGGATAACAGTTTTTGTGGGAGACCGCTGAGAGACCTGCGGCCGGCATCCATTTTGTAAATTACCAGCCATCTTATGAGTTAAGTTCTGGTTTCCATATTTGGTCAATTTCCTGTAAATCATGTAATGTCACGTGATATAGTCACATGCTATCATCTGATGCTCTGACCACCCTCGCGTGATGTTTGATCCTCCCTCCATTGCCTAGTTAACCGCTGAAGTCAATCCCCACTCTGCACTGTATGTAAACCTGAGCTTTCCGCTCAATAAACGAGACTTGATCAGACTACTATCTTGTCTCCATTTCTTGTGTCTCTTGTCTCTTTATTCCACCCTCCCCGTCTAGGGTCTCTGTTTACTACCCGCGTGTCGGGACAAGTGGCGCCCAACGTGGGGCTCTAGAACGAGGGATTCAAGGGCAAGGACGCTGTTCAGGAGCCGGTACGATGAGAAAAGGGTAAGAGGATTGGTCTGACACGGGAACCTGCTGCGTCTGACGTACCTCGGTAAGAACAGCGCATATAATGGGACAAGCTATGTGCAAACATGAGAGGTTTGTTGAAGGCTTAGAAAAAGCCTTGAGGACACGAGGAGTAAAGGTTAAATATAAACAATTGTATGAATTTTTTGATTATATTAATGAAGTTTGTCCTTGGTTTCCTATTGAAGGAACAATTAGTTCAAAGAAATGCAAAATAGTTGGTGATGCACTTAAGGCTTATTATACAGCTTTTGGGCCTGAAGAGGTTCCAGTAACTGCTTTTTCATATTGGAATCTAATTGAAATTTTATCTCAAAAGAATTTTGATGTTATGATTGCTAATGTGGTTGAAAAAGGCGAAACTATCTTACAAGAAAATATGCAAAATGAGGCTTTAGAACAATCAACAATTCAGAAACAAGATATAAATGAACAAGATGAAGACCTTATGTCTTTTGAAAGTGATAGTGAGGACGAAAAGCCTAAACAAATCAAGAACAAAGAGTCCTCCAGAGTTGATATAAAAAAGATGAAGCCTTTAAAAACAGGTTCAAACCAGTTTCAATCCAATCTAAAACAGGAAATTACATCCAATCCTTGTGATTCGGGAGGAGCTAAGCCTGAAACTACACCCAGTCCTTGTGACTTGCCAGAAGTGGGAGGAGATAAACCTAAGACTAAACTATATCCTGATTTGTCAACTTTGTCAAATATTCTAATGTCTGATATGGATAATGTGACAAAGATTGCCACTGAATTTCGTATGGCTGCCAAAATTCATAATTCGGATTGTCCGCCCAGTGTCCGACATTCTCCGCCTTGTAACTCTAATCCCACTGCTCCTCCATCAGCATATCCAATATTTGATGATTCTAGTAAAGAATTAGAAAATAATATTGAACTTCGTAAAAAACAAATAAAATTGCAAATAGAAGAACAAGATCTTATAGCTCAACAGATAAAACTCAAAAAGGATCATCAGGATCTTGTAGCTCAGTTAAAAGAATTAGATACAGATAAATTTAAAACACAAAAAGAAGTAAAAATAGATATCTCACAAAGTTTAAAACCAACTGTAAAAGGTATTATTTCAAAATCCATTCCTCAGGCTAGTTCCATTATAGAAACAGATGCTGTGGAAACATTTCCAGTAATTGAAACAACAAATGATCAAGGAGAAGTTGTCCGCACTCTTCATGCTTTTAACTTTAAAATGATAAAAGAGCTAAAAACAGCAGTAGCTCAATACGGAGCTATAGCTCCTTATACTACAGCAATTTTGGACTCTATAGCTACTAATTGGCTTACACCTATAGATTGGCAAACATTAGCCAGAGTAAGTCTTTCAGGGGGAGATTATCTCCTATGGAAATCAGAATATGTGGAAAACTGCAAAGATATTGCTAGACGCAATGCTCAAGCTGGCAATGGATGGAATTTTGATGTGTTAGCAGGAGAGGGTGATTTTGCTACTAATGATGCTCAGATGCAATATGATGCAGGACTTTATGCACAAATTCATAAAGCCATTACTAGAGCATGGAGGAAGTTACCCTCTAAAGGGGACATGAGTTCTTCTCTCACTGGCATTAGACAAGGGCCAGATGAGCCTTTTGCAGACTTTGTCCATCATCTGCTTACTGCAGCAGGTAGAATCTTTGGTAGCGCTGATGCAGGCACAGATTTTGTTAGACAATTGGCCTTTGAAAATGCTAATGCTGCCTGCCAGGCTGCTATTCGACCATATAGAAAAAAGACTGATTTAACAGGCTATATACGCCTTTGTTCTGACATTGGAGCTGCTTATCAGCAAGGTCTTGCTATGGCTGCTGCTAAAAAAGGATATACGGTTAAACAGTTTTTATCTCAACAAAATAGGAACAAATGTTTTACTTGTGGAGAAACTGGTCTTTTTGCCAAAAACTGTAACAAAGGTTCTATTGATTATTCTAAAACAAAGACACCAGGAATCTGTCCTAGATGCAAGAAAGGAACACACTGGTCTAGAGACTGTAAATCAAAAAGAGATATTGAAGGCAGAGAATTAACTCTGATGCAGGGAAACGGGAATTGGGGCCAGCCCCAGGCCCCCATACCCAAACCCAGACAAATTTATGGGGCGCTCAATTTTGCTCCACAAAACAACAATCCATTTCAGACCTCTGCAGAGCCACAACAGGAAGTGCAGGATTGGACCTCAGTTCCACCATCCACACAGTATTAACACCTGAAATGGGGGTTCAGGCTCTCCCTACAGGAATTTTTGGACCTCTACTGGAGGGTACTTTTGGTTTCATAATAGGTCGTAGTAGTTCTACTCTTAATGGAGTACAAGTGTTCCCAGGAGTTATAGATAATGACTATACAGGTGAAATAAAGGTTATGACATCCTCTCCTAAATTTATTAGTACCATTCAAACAGGACAGAGGTTTGCACAATTATTACTTTTGCCTCTAATTCAAACCTCTAATAAAATTGCCTCACAACAGAGAGGTAATAAAGGATTTGGCTCGTCAGATGTCTATTGGACAAAAGTTATTTCTACACATAAACCCCTCATGACTTTATGGTTAGATGGTAAAAAATTCTCTGGATTAATTGATACAGGTGCTGATGTTACTATCATTAAAAAGGAAGATTGGCCTAAGGCTTGGCCTTTGGATATTACTATGACTCACCTAAGGGGTATAGGGCAAAGTCAAAATCCAGAAAAAAGTTCAAAACTGTTAACTTGGAAGGATTCAGAATGTAATCAAGGCATTATACAACCTTATGTTATAGCTGGTCTACCAATAAATCTATGGGGAAGAGATTTATTGTCTCAAATTGGCATGATTATGGGTAGTCCTAATAATATAGTTACTACTCAAATGTTAAAACATGGGTATTTGCCAGGTCAAAGCCTAGAAAAACATAATACAGGAATAACAACACCTATAGAGGCCATTCCCAAAGTGGACAGAGCGGGCTTAGGCCATTTTCCATAGGGGCCATGGACACTCCTGTGACCCACGCAGAAAAAATTACATGGCTATCCGAGGAGCCTGTATGGGTCGATCAATGGCCTAAACTTCTACAAAATTAGTGGCTGCACAACAGCTGGTACAGGAGCAGCTTAAAGCTGGCCATATAATTCCTAGCAACTCACCTTGGAATACTCCTATTTTTGTCATAAAAAAGAAATCAGGTAAATGGCGATTGTTACAAGATCTTAGAGCAGTAAATAAAACCATGATGCTAATGGGTGCTCTACAACCAGGCCTTCCACCACCTGTTGCTATACCTTTAGGTTATTTTAAGGTTATCATAGACTTAAAAGATTGTTTTTTCACCATTCCTCTACACCCTGATGATCAAAAGTGGTTTGCTTTCAGCTTACCTGCTACTAATTTTAAAGCACCCATGCAAAGATTCCAATGATGTGTTCTTCCACAAGGCATGGCAAATAGTCCTACATTGTGCCAATCCTTTGTTGCTTTAGCTATTCAACCTATAAGAGATCGTTGGCCAGATATATATATCATTCATTACATGGACGATATCCTAGTAGCTGGACAAAATAGTGGTAGAGTACTTCAATGCTATGAGGAATTACAGGCTGCTCTATCTAATAAGGGATTACAAATCACACCTGATAAGGTTCAACTTACAGATCCATATACATACTTAGGCTTTCAAATGAGAGGGTCACAAGTTTCCTCACAAAAATTAGAATTAAGATTAGATAGACTTAAAACTTTAAATGATTTCCAAAAGCTCCTTGGAGATATTAATTGGCTTATGCCTTATTTAAAGCTCACTAAAGGTGAATTAAAACCTCTTTATGACACTTTACATGGTGATGCCAACCCCACATCTCCTCGTGTACTTACACCTGAGGGGAGACAAGCCATACATACAGTAGAACAAGGCTTTCTGTCTCAAACTGTTACATTCATGGATTATGACAAACCTTTACAATATATTATTTGTAACACGGCATTATCTCCAACTGCTGTTTTTTGGCAAATGGCACCTTTAATGTGGGTTCATTTACCTGTTACGCCCCAAAAGGTTATTGGACCATACTATCAAGCTGTATCTGATGTCATAATCTTAGGTAGAGAACAAGGAAGATGTTATTTTGGTAAAGAACTTGATGTCATTATACAGCCTTATACTAAAGATCAAATCGATTGGCTTATGCAAACTACTGAGTTTTGGCCTATTACTTTGGCCTCTTACATGGGGCTCTTAGATAATCATTATCCTCCAAACAAGCTCACTGATTTTGCTAATGAACATGAATTTGTTTTTCCCAAAGTCACCACTCTCCATCCACTGAAGGATGCTTTATTAGTTTTCACTGATGGCTCTTCAACGGGCAGAGCTGCCTATGTTTGCCAAGATCAAACAATACAATTTCACAAAAATAGCACTTCTGCTCAATTGACGGAATTGCATGCTGTCATTGCTGTATTTTCTGATTTTTCTAATCAGTCACTTAACATTTATACAGACAGTGCTTACATCGCACATTCTGTCCCACTGTTAGAGACTGCTGGTCAAATAAAAAATGTTTCCAACGCTAGAGATTTATTCCGACAATTACAAATACTTATTACTAAGAGAAAACATCCTTTTTTCATAGGGCACTTACGTGTTCACTCTGGATTGCCAGGACCTTTAGTCAAAGGCAATCATAAAGCTGATTTAGCTACTCACTTACATACAATTCATCTATTAGCTGCTATCGCTTCTACTGATAGTATTGATAAATTTACCCTAGGCAAAAAAAGTCATCAATTACATCATCTTAATGCACAAACCCTCCAACAAATGCATGATATTCCCAGAGAACAGGCTAGACAAATAGTCAAAAATTGTCCTTCTTGTGCCATACACCTTCCAACTCCCCATCTTGGAGTTAGTCCTAGAGGACTTATACCTAATGCATTAGGGCAAATGGATGTTACTCACATTCCTGAATTTGGTAATCTCAAATATGTTCATGTGATTATAGATACTTTTAGTGGTTTTATTTTTGCTTCTCTTCAATCTGGTGAAGCTACTAGACATGGTGATTAGTCATATGCTTAATGGTCTATCTGTTCTGGGATGTCCACAACAGATAAAAACTGGTAACAGTCCGGGTTACTCTAGCTCTACTTTTTCAAAATTTTGCAAACACCTTAATATTCAAAATATTACAGGTATACCATATAACCCTCAAGGTCAAGGAATAGTAGAATGAGCACATCTCTCCCTTAAACTTACTATTGATAAAATAAAAACGGGGGAATGGTACCCCACAAGAGGGTCACCAAGAAATATTCTTTCTCATGCTTTATTTATTCTTAATTTTTTAAATTTGGATGCCAATGGACAGTCAGCAGCTACTCTCTACTGGCATACAGAAACACAAAAACAGTTTGCTTATGTATTATGGAATCCTACCCTATCTTCTCCCCCTGTTGGGACCTTTGATCGTGTTATTAATGATTCTTTCATTTGGACCTTGTATTCTTAACAAACTAGTGGCTTTTATTAAACAACTAGTGCCGGATATTATACAGATGCAACAAATTCAAGTCCATTATCACAGGCTTGACATAGACCTCGAGAAAGCGCATTGTGACAATGCCCAATAAAATCAACGGGCTATTTTGGCTTTCTCACCTTGGTGCGCTGGACTGGATAGCCAGAGATGGGCAACTGGAAGCTCACGTGTAACACCAACCACCGCCTAAGACAGGAACAAGGCCTTTTGCTGCCTTGCTTTCCAGTGACGGGTAAGGTATAGCTTGGTCCCACGTGAAAGCATCCTGACCTAAGATAGGCACAGTCCCCTCAAGAAATATTGGTCTTTTCAATAAATAAAATAAAAAAGGGGGACCTGTGGGACACCACTGAGAGACCTGCGGCCGGCATCCATTTTGTAAATTACCAGCCATCTTATGAGTTAAGTTCCGGTTTCCATATTTGGTCAATTTCCTGTAAATCATGTAATGTTGCGTGTTATAGTCACATGCTATCATCTGATGCTCTGTCCACCCTCACGTGATGTTTGAACCGCCCTCCATTGCCTAGTTACCCGCTGATGCGTCAATCCCCACTCCGCACTGTATATAACCCCGAGCTTTCCACTCAATAAATGAGACTGGATCAGACTCCTGTCTTGTCTCCATTTCTTGTGTCTCTTGTCTCTTTATTCCACCCTCCCCATCTAGGGTCTCCATTGACTACCTGCGGGTCGGGACAAGTTTTAATGTTAGAGTTTGGGATAGTTTTAAGGTCAGATTTAGCGATAAGACTAGGATACAGTCTAGGGATAGTTGTGTGGGCAATATAGCGCTAGGAATTATGGTTCCAGTGTGGTTAGGGTAAGGTTGAAGATGAGGTCAAATTGACAGGGACAAGAGTAGTGGAAGATTTAGGGGCAGGGCTAGGTCAGCTTAAGCTTATGGTTAGGGTTAGGGTTTATGGATAAGGGTTAGGGGCAGGTTCAGGGTTAAAGCCCCATCATGCTTAGTGTTAGGGTTAGCACCACTGAGCACAGGAGGCTCTGGAGGACATCTGGATAGAAGCCATCACGTCCCCCATGATTAGTTTTTGACTTGGGATTTGTGCTAGCCTTAGGTTAGTGATAGGGCTAGGGCTATGGAAACATAATGGCTAAGACTTGGGCAAGGGTAAAGATTTAATAAGGGTTAGGTTGGTTAGGGTAAGTTTCACAGCTGTATTTAAGTTTGCGATAGGTTTATGTTTAGGTTGCAGTTTAGGTGGAGGTTGAGCTTTAGGTTCATGCGTAAGTTTAGGTGTATGTGCATGTCTAGGTTCACTTTTGTGGTTAGGGTTCTAGCAGTGTTAGGGATCAGGTGAGATTTAGGGTTAAGTTTAATTTTGGGGCTAGGGCTTGGTTTCGGTCTAGAGGTAATTTTCATATTAAGGATAGGGCTAAGGCTAGGTTTAGGACTAGCGCTAGGACCTGTGTTAGGCTATGGCTAGCACTTTGCTTCAGGGAAGGTCTATGTCTAGGGCCAGGGTCCTACCAGGATTAGCGTTGGGGTTGGGGATGGAGCTAGTGCTAGCAAAGGGCTAGACATAAGCATAAGGCTTTCATGATATCAGCACTAGGGTTTGGGTTATGCTGAGTGTTACAGTTGGTGTTCCTGTTAGGGTTTGAGTTAGGATTAAGGAATCAGCTAGGGGTACAGTTAAGGTAGGGTAAGACTTAGGGTTAGGTTTCTGTATATGTATGGGCTACGTAGGGCTGGGGAGTTGCTAGGGCTAGGGTTAGGTCCCAGTATAAGGTTGGGGTTAGGGATGAGATGCAGTGTGGGTATAGATAGGGTTAGGGGTAGATTTCCTGTTAGGATCAAGGCTAGGCTTAGGGTTATGTTTAGGGTTAGTTTAGGGATAGGCTTATGGTTAGTGCTAGGGCCGAACTATGATAAAGTTAGCCTTTGTTTGGTGTTATGGCTAAATTTTGGATTAGGGTTATTTGCATATGTAGAGCTAAGGCTGGAGTTAGATGTAGTGTTAGTGTTATGGTTTGTGTTTACTCTCTCTCTAGGTGTAGGATCAGTGTTACACCAAGAAAAATAGCTAGGGCTAGGGTAGAGACAGGGCCCATGCTAAGGCTGGGTTTTTGCTGAGGTGATAGTGGTGTTTATGGGTACTGTTAGGGTTGGGTTAGAGTGAGGTTGAAGGTGAGGTTGAGAGTTTGAGTTGGGTTTATGGTTACACCAAGGTCAGGATATGGGTTAGGGCTGTGTTTAGGCCTAGGACTAGGTGTATGGTTTTCCCTGAGTCTATGTCTATGGACCAATTTCTACGCACATTAGGGTTAGGTCTAGATTTAAGGTTAGAGCTAGTAGTACTACAGGGTCTGGTGATAGTGCTAGGAACTAGGATTCCAATGGTTAGGTTTATGCTTAGGTGTATTGTGTAGATTAGGTGTAGTTAGGACTAAATCTGTGGGCCTATGGTTGGCAGTAGGGCTAGGGATCCACCTGAGATGGGGTTAGGGTGAGAGGTTGGTTTTGTCCAGGGCTATCACTAAGTTTTGGGTTAGGGCTCAGGTTAGGCCTGGTGCTAGAGTGAGTGCTCGGGCTCAGCTAGATCCAGGGTAGCATTCAACCAGTGTTATGGTTACTGTTAAGTTTTGTGTTAGTGCCTAGATTATGGTTAAGGTTAGTGTTATGGTTCCACCAGGGTTAGGGTTGCAGTGAGGACTATTGTTACTGTTCGTGTTACGAGTTCACTAGGCTTAGGGTTTTGTCGAAGCTTATGATCAACATTTGAGTTAATGTCAGTTTTAGGTTTAGTGCTACACCAGAGTTAGGATTATGGATAAAGGCAGTGTTAGGCTTGTTGTAGCATTAGTTTTTGGGCTATAGATAGGGATTGGCCCCAGTTTCCCCAGGGCTGAGGTGAGACTTTGAGTAGGGTTATGGTTAAGGATATGGTTGGGCTAGATCTATCCTAAATCTAGGGTTCCACTCGGTTCATTTGGGGCTTGTAGCTTTACCAATAGGATTCCATCAAGGCTCTCACTATCATTAGTGCTACTGTTTATGACTAGTCCACAAGTATTTGAATGAAGGTTAATTTAAGTTTAGGTTTAGGTGAGGCCTAGGGCTAGGACTACAGCTCGGGTTTGAGTTACACTAGGGTTAGGATTAGGCTCAGAATTAGTGTGAGGTTTATGTTTAGGATTTCTCCAGGTTTAGGGTTAACATGGTTTTAGATTAGGTTAGCTGCATATTTAACATTGGAGTTAATAATAAGGTTAGTATTACAATAAGAGTAGCGTTAGAATTCCTGCAGGGTTACAGTTAACATTAGCAACAAGGGTGTAGGTGAGTGTAGGGCTAGGTCTGGAATTCCACCTTAGACTGGGCTAGCATTAGGTTACGGATAGAGCTAGAGTTAGCATATGGTTCTGGTCCTTGGTTTTGTTACCCTGGAGTCTTCTTCTCAAGGTGGTTAGAGGTTCTTTCTCTCCTGAGCAAGAAATTGATAGAGCCAAGCAAAAATGCTAACAATGTCTAAGAAGTAGCGAAAGTGGAAAATAACAGAATCTCTGTGGAATGAGTTTGGGCCACGGAAAGGCAGAGGAAAGCAGAAAGGGCACTCTGCAGAGCAGGAGTGTGCGACCGTGAAGGGACGTGAGAGCACAATTGCAGATGCTTTTCCACTTTATGTTCTTGTTTTAAAAATATTTCCCACACTGGCATCAGGTTCAGGTCATCCTGTGCAAAACATGCTCAGGTTCTCTACAGGACATCCAGGTGCAGGACTTTGGGAACTGTTATGGACGTATGTGCCGACATTTTGTAATTAGCATGTCAGAAGAACAGCCCCAGCTAGTCCTTCATGCCCTCCTGGGATTGCTCATTGAACAGGTCACGCCTACTTTCCTAGTCTCCCTGTGATGTGCCCTAACTTCCTGCATCACTTCTCCCTGAGCGTCACACACTCCTGTGATTCTCTGTGAGTAGTCAGTGGAGGGGATGTGCTCATCTCCATACAAGTACTTCTAGCCCTATCGGCGCCATATAGGTACTGAAAAGCTCTGTAAGTTCTAACTGTTGGGGAACATGTGTCACGGAACTGTGTTTGGGTGTTGCGGCACCCTGGCAGGGTTGATAGAGACAGTGAGAAGAGTTAGTTATTGTTGAGCTGTTTAATGGGAGAAAGAAAGTATCTTTGCTAGTATGTTGAGAGAGTAAAGCCGAAACATGAAGGCCAGGTGAGAGTCCATGCTTCCTTTGGAGGACAAAGTGTGACCAAGAAAGATGTCTGATACATTACTCAGAGCCCAAGAGCTATGGACTTTGCAAGATCCCATTTACATACTCAGAACAGTACTGGAGTGTTGCTCTTAGAAGGAATCTCAGGTTTTCCACAGGTTCTTCTGGGCTTTTTCTTTAGTCAGGTCAAATGGGGCTCACTTGATTCTAGAAAGTTGAATCCAGTTATCTATCTATTCTTCTTTTGCTGCCCTGTGTTTGGAAATTGTCAACACAAAGGGGTCCTTCTTCTTTGGTTTTATTTTATCTTTTTCCTTATTGATTTTAATTGCTCTGCAGGAGTTTCTTCTTTCCAAGTTTTAATGCAGAGTTGTTTTCTAAGTGCTCTGGTACGCCTCTGGGCAAGGATCTGGCCATCCATATACTTGGATAACCTGTTGTCCTTGACCGAAATGAAGAAGACATCATAAGAATCTTGTGGTCTCTGAGTGTGTTGTGGTATTCAAAGATAGTAAGGACCTCCCTATAACATTTCAAACAGTCTCATGTTTTGCCCCATTTTGGGGGTTTAGAACCCTCATGAGAGCCACTGGCAATAATCAGAGACAAGTCTGAGATGTTTCTTGGCAGTTTTGCCAGAGCCCACTTTAGGGCCTGGCTGGCTCTTTTGACCTTTCTAAACCACTGAGGTTACCTTGTAGAATGGAGATGGAGGTTTATTCCAAAAGCCTTAGCAACCCCCTGAGTTATTTGAGAGGTGAAAGAAGAACTATTGCTGCTCTGAAGGGGCCGGGAAATCCAAACTGGGGAATGTTTCTCTGAGGAGCGCCTTGACTACCTCTGTAATATTTTCTGAATGGGTAGAGAAAGCTTCGATCCAGCCTGCAAGGCATGTACTGGGGCCTGTACGATTGTCTGAATCCCTCACGTGATGACCTGTGGGTGAAATCTGCTTTCCGAGTCTTCCCAAGTTATGTGCTTCTCCTTAGTACTGGTTCTAACAAAGGCGGTGCTATAGGCTTGGCAGAATTGTTTTAGTGAGAGTGTGGGCAAGTTTTTCAGACCTGTCACCTGGTTGCTGCTAAGCCTTGTCCTGTGAAAATCTGAGTGGCCATTTCCACTGTAGCTTCTCTTCCCATACAGAAAGAATCGTCAGTGGTTTTACAGTCTTCCACTGTAATCCTGAAGGAAAGACCACTCTGTTTTCTAAATTCCACCAGAGTCCCTTTTAAGTTCCTGCATGTCCTGAGGGTCCTTTTTCTCCCTGGGAATAATAGACTGGTTTTGATGGCCCATTGGGAGTTGGGATTAGGGCTAATGTTTTGAGGCGGTGTAAGGCTGCCCTTTTGCCTCCTTGTCAGCCGTTTGATTCCTCAAGAGACTTGGGACATGCCTCCTTGGTGTCCTTTATAATGCATGACAGTGACCTGTTTGGGAAGACAGACTGCCTCTAGGAGTGTAGAGTTTCCTCACTGTGCTGTGCAGATGAGTGCTTATCAGTTAGCAAGCGCCTTTCTTTCCAGAAGGCTGCAAGGACATGCAGCACCAAACAGCATATTTGGAGTGTGTATAGATATGTAGTGTTTTGCTTTATAAAATATTAGTGCCCAAGGTAGAACTGTAAGTTCTGTTTTTTGAGGAAGGATCCCTCATGGAAGGGGTTTGGCGTCAGTGACCTGTTGTGGACTGGCAACTGCATAATCTGCCTTCTATGTCCTTCCTAGACAAAGCTATCTCCATTAGTGAAGTGCACTTCTTCGGGGTACAGCAAGGTCCAGGAAAGTCCTGCTTGTTTGCAGAGGTCTGGGAGATCACTCGTTCACCAGAGTGGCCAGCTTCTGGGCCTGTGCTAAGACTAGGGCTAGGACTAGTGTTTGGGTTGAGGCCAAGTTTAGGCTCATAATTAGGGCTAGGGCTAGAGTTCGCTCTAGGTTTAGAATTACTCCAGTGTTTGGGTTAGAGTAAGGATGGGTTCATGTTAGGGTTAGAACTTTCATTGTGATGTTTGGTATTCCAGCATGTGTAGGGTGAAGGTGAGGGTGAGGGTGAGGGTGGCTAGTGTGAGGGTTAGTGTGAAGCTTAAGGTAAGGGTAAAGGTCGGCATTTTACCAGGGTAGTGTTATCAGTAGGTTTAGGGTTAGTTTTGAAAATAGTCCTAGGGTTAGAGCTAGGCCTAGGTTTAGGGTCTGCTTTAGGGGTAGGACTTCAGACAGGGATAGGGATAAGAATAGCCCTCGAGTCTTGTGAGAGTTAGGATTATTATTTATTTTATGGCTTGTGTTATAGTTAGGTTTCAAAACAATACATCATTTAAGGTTAAGATTAGTATTTAAGTTATGATTCTGCCAGAATTATATTTAGGGACAGGGTAAAGTCAGTAGTGGTGATGGGGTAGATCTAGGGTTCCCTATGTTTAGGGGAGGATTAGGCAGAGGTGGGTAGTATGAGTGCCAAGGTAATGTTTGGTCAGGCATAGGACCTGGCCTAGGACAAGTGTTAGAGACAAGGCTAAGGTTGGGCTGTGTTAGTGCTAGTGCTAGTGTTAGTCACAGAGTTAGGATCACAGGTGAGATTAGAGTTCCACTGGGGTTAGCTTTAGTGTAGTGATAGTGGTACTGTGAAGTTTAGATTTCTGGCTAGGGTTAGGTTTAGGTTTCCACCAGGATGAGAATTAGGATCAGGTTTATTACTGTTTTTGAGACCGTTTCTCAATCTGTAATTCAGGCTGCCATCTAACTGATTATGTAGCCCAGGCTGGCTTGGAACTTGTGATGGTCCCCCTGTGTCTTCCTCCAAAGTGTTACAATTTGAGGCAGGTGCCACTCAGCCTGGGTAGGTTTAAGGATAGTTTAATGGCAGGCCTAGTGGTAGGGTTAGAGCTATGTCTAGGGCTAGGGCTAAGGGTGGCACTCAGTTTCTGTTAGCGTTGGGTCAATGTTCAGGATAGTGTTCACATTACGTTAAGCCTATGATTCCACCACAGTTACATTTAGAGTCAGCGCTGGGCTAGGACCAGTAATAACGCAGGGGCAGGTCTAGAGTTCCAGCATGTGTGGGGTACATTTAAGTTTAGTGTTAGAGTTAATGCTAGGGTTAGGGTTTGGGTTAGTGATGGGGTAGGGCTCGAACTAGAATTAGGTTAGATTGAGGCTTAGTGTTTGGTTTTGGGTTATGGTTAGGATTAGGCTTAGGGTTAGAATTCCACCAAGGTTAAAATTAGGGTAGGGTTAGCTTTAGAGTTAGGGTTAGAATTAAGGTCAGTGTGAGATTTAGGTGTTTACCATTATATTAAGGCTCAGGATGAGGGTTCCACCAAGGTTAATGTTAGTATTATGTTTAGTGTCGGCTTTAGTGACAAGCTTATTGCTAGTTCCAGGTCTAGGTCTAACATTTGGATCATTGCAGGGGCTAAGACTAGGGGTGGAACTAGTTGTATTCTTCGGTTAGGACAAGGTTTAGGGTTAGGATTAGTCTCAGAGTTAGAGTTAGTTTTACGATTCCTTTATGGTCAGGATTAGGGTTAGAGCTGGGGTTGGCATTAGGGATAAGGTTAGGTTTAGTGTGAGGTTTGGTGTTCCACAAGACCTAGGGTAATGATAAAGTTTAGGATTAGAGCGAGGGTTAGAGCCTGGGTTACTGTTAGGGTTAGGTGTAGGTTTAGTCTTAGGGTTAGCGCTTAGGCCTAGGGTTAGGGCTAGAGACAGGACTAGGTTAGAGCCAAAGCTAGGGTTCCACCATATTTATGGTTACATTTAATGTTAGTTTTTGAGTTTTGATTTCAATGGAGATAGTGTTAAGTGTCGGTTTAGGTTTAGATTTCAGGTTGTGGTTTAGGTTAGGGTTATGTCTAGGGTTGGCCTCGGGCTACGGGATATGTTTGAATTCTGCTATGTTTAACGTTCGGTTTAGGTTTAGCTTTAGTGGTAAGGTTCTACCAGGTTTTGTGCTGGATTATTTTTAGGCCTAGTGCTGGACTAGTGTTCGGGCTCAGGTTAGGGTTCAACTAGATTGAGGTATAGTTTTAGTGTTAGGTAAAGGGTTCTATGAGGATTAGCTGTAGGGTTATGGTTAGGGCTAGGGATGTGTCTATGAGTAGGATTTGGGCTAGAGCTAGCTCTGCAGCTAGAGGCTTACACAATGTTTATGGTTATAGTTGTGGTTCGGGTGCAGTTGATTTTCCCTTAGGACAGTGTTGGTGAACCTATGGCATGCATGCTATTTGTTTCTCATTTAAGACTCAACTTGTAGATTATGATTTGTTTTTCTAAATTAAAACCTCAGTACTGAGGATTAATTGTTGTGCTCGGCACTTTAGGATAAATAGGTGGGTTTTAAGTTGCAATTTGGTTACTTCTGTCTAAAAGGTTTGCCATTGCTGCCCTTGACTTAAGGTTAAACTTTGGGTTTGTATGGACAACGTTACCGTTAGGGTTAATTTATTCTGGGTTAGGGTTTGGTCTTGGCTAAAGCTAGTCCTAGGAGTCCTGTTCCTTCAACTTAGTGTGATGGTAGTGTTCGTGCCCTGGTATAGTGAGTCTCTCACTAAGTTTAGAGTTAGGGTTTGTTTAGTGTTAGTGTTAGGGTTACTGTTAGAGCAAAGATTCAACCAAGGTAATGTTTAGGGTTAGTGTTATTGCTGAGGGTAGTAATAGGAATAGGGATAGATGTAGGTTTCCCTCGTGATTAGGCTAGGGTTAGATGTAGGATTGGCGTTAGTCTTAGTTTTAGGTGTAGAGATAGTTCTAGGGCTAGGGTTAGGATTAGTGCCAGAGCTAAAGCTTGGGTTAGGGTAGTGTTAGGTGTTAGCTTAGAGTTAGGGTTCTATTTATATTTGGCATTAGAGTTCCCCCAAGGTATGGATAGGACAGGGATATGGTAGTGGCAGGTTTAGAGTTAAGGTCATGGCTCGGTTTGGGACTCCCCACGGTTTGGGTTAGTTGTAGGTTTAAGTTTAGGGTTACGATTAAAGTAATATTTAGTTTTAGGATCAAGTTAAGTCCAGGCCTAAGGTTGTTCTTCCACCAGCATTAGCATTAAGGTTACAGTGAGGTTTAGAATTACCATTAGATTTCCACCAAAGTTGTATTTAAGGTATGTCTAGGAATTTATTTGGTCCTAGTGGTAGTACTAGGGCTAGGGCCATTACCTAGTGTAGGTATCAGACTAGTGACCCACCAAAATTAGTGTTTTGGTTATGGTAGGTTTAGCGTTAGAGCTAAGTCTAGGTCTAGGGCTAGATTTAGATCTTATGATGGGTGTTGGGCTATGCTAAGGCTAGGTTTCCAGGATGGTTAGGCTTAGGTTTATGTTTAGGGTTAGGTATCTACCATTATTAGGGTTAGCTTTATTTATGTTTAGAGTTAGTTTTAGGGTTTGGTTCAGTGACATGGCTAACTCTCAAACTGATGTTTGGGCTAGGCCTTTGGTTAGGGTCCCACTAATGTTAGGGTTATATTTCAGGTTAGGATTAAGACTAAACTTAGGGATAGGGCAAAGGGTGTGATTAGGGTGAAGGCTAGTACTATGTGCAAATTCTTTTTAATGAGATGAGATACCAGTTGCTGATTCTTATTGGCAGATTCCTTGCAGTGGGGGTTCTGCCTACACCTGTGTCTTCAGGAGCTGTACCTATTGTCTCTTCCAGCAGATTCAGTGTTCTGCTTTGGATATTGGATATATTTGGATCTACACTGAAGCCTTTGTACTGTCAGCCAGGGGCAACTCAGAGTATGAAAAAGAGGCCTGTGTGTCTTGCCTCTGGCCACCACCATCACCAAAAGCAAAGCATGCCTGTGCCCAGCCCGGGTGGAGCAGCCCAGACCAACTGACATGACTGCCCCACGGCCAGCCAATGTTGTGGGATCTTCTCCCAGAGGCTCTTCAGCGCAAGGTAAAAGAGATGATAATGCAAACACCCACCTTACTGAAGAAGAATCCAACATCCAGGAGGAGAATTTTGCTTCAGAACTGAAGGGGTTTCTCTGCCACAGAGACCAGGTGATAGAACATTTGAAACACAGGCCTGAAAAGAGAGTTTGCTAAATAGAGATTGCCTGGGATTCCTTGGGAAGCTGAGGGTCAGAGCACAAATCTAACAGGCCCTGTATTCCATTACTGGAGCCCAGGTCTGGAGGGTACAATCATCCGTGGGGTGGTCCAAAAGATGAGAGTAGCTCGTCTGGTGCAGTGCAGGCCAACCTAAGGCATGCAGGCCACAGCAGTCATGCAGCACGTTCTCTGTTGCACACGATGTCACCCCAGTGTCGTTTCAGCAGCCTGGATATCTGCAGTGTAGGGGAAGTATTGGCACGTTGTGATAAATGAGCGGGTTTGGGATTGCAGTTTGGACACTTGGTTTCTAAAAAGTTCAGCATCACTGGTCTAGTGGTAGTTCTGAGGTCTGACACTGCTGCTTACGTCCAACAAAAACGCGTTATCTAAAGTTTTATAAACTGCTATGTGGTGGTCTAACAGTCTGCACTAAAATGATAGATCTCTTAGTTGTGGTTAAGGCATGTTCATAGTGATTCCCAAGGTTTGTCAGTAGCCAGTGCTAAGGTAACACTGTAGTGTATAACAACTGATTTTCTGTCTATGACGTTATCTAGATTTCCTGGGGACCATAACCACTATAACAATGGATATACATACACCAGAACGTGGGAAGGCCAGTCAGAACAGAGCTTGAATATCTCAGAGTCTCCTAGGCCAGATCAAAGGGACACGATTGGAGAAGAAATCAAATACCAGGTTGCAGAACTCTGTGAAAAGTTATTGGAAATCATGAAGAAAACAAATACACTCATGGGGCAGGGATATAGCTTAGTGACTGAAGCACCTGCCTTGCAAGCTCAAGGTCCTCTAAGTTCAATTCCTGGTACCAAAAAGAGAAAAAGAAGACAGAAAGAATGAAAACATGTAAACTCCCACAGGAAATGAACCAAATGTTCACTGATACATTCCTCAAGCTCTCTAAAGTGGATACAGAGGATATAAGTAGAAATTTGGAAGAATTGACCAAGTCAGTCAAATCATGGATGACAAATTTACCAAAGAGTTGTCACCCTCCCAAAGAACGGTATCAGATATAAACACTCAAAATAGAAATCTGTATACATTTCCTGGTCTGAGAAGTGACCAATGTGAGGACTGAGTATTCAAAATTCAGAATAAAACATTCAGTTATAAAGAAGCACTGAGAGAAGCACAGAAAATGAAAGAACAGGGAAAAGCTCTGCCACAGCTACTCAGTGACAGAGAAAAGACAACTAGAAGGCTAATCTGAGTTAGAAAATAGCTAGAAGATAACACAGGAAATTGTTAGTAAGTCTGCAGAAACCATAGCAGAACACCCTCCCAATATGACCAAAGGGTTCACCATGGGAACAGGGAAGACCAACAGAACACTGGACAATTATAATGAAGAAAGAAGGTCACCAGGACACATCATGATGAAATAGGGGTCAGCTCAATGAGGCAAGGATGGCTCAACACAGAGACGTTAACAAATGTAACATATAACAGAGTCAGGAGCAAGTTTCAAAAGCACACGATCATATCAGTAGACACAGAAAAGGCTTTTGAAAAACTCCAACCCCTCCTCATGAGAAAAACCCTGAAAACAACAGGTGCAGAAGGACTACACCTGAATATCATACAGGCTATTGAAGACAAACAAATAGCACCATAATAAGTGAGGTAATACTAAAAGCATCCACCTTAAAATCAGGAGGAAGACAAGGGTGTGCCCTATCACCTCTGCTGTGCAATGTGCTACCTGAAGCCTTAGCCAGAGCGATTAGACAAGAGAAGGTAATAAAAGGATCCCTTGGGAAAGGAAGACCTGAGATCATCATTATTTTGAAATGACCAGAAGAGCCCAAGAACTTCTCCAAAGTACTCTTAGAATTTATAAGCAACTTCAGTAAAGCAGCAGGATAGAAGATCAACACACAAAAGTTGTTAGCATTTGTGCACACCAACAATATAGGAAGAAAATTATGAAATACCATCAACAGTGGCTTCTGTAAAAATGAAATCACAAGGAATTACTTGTGTTTTTGTGACAAAATCTCACTATGTAGTTCATGCTGGCACACTCAGAGACACATCTTTATTACGTTAACAGATATCCAGCATAAAAACAGAGTTTTCAAAGCAGCCACCGAAAAACATAAAATCATGCATAAAGCTTAATCCATTTGACTTACAGTGGACTGCTCACCACTCACAGTAGAAGGCCAGAAGGGTCAGAGTCGAGCACTTCACTCCCTAAGAGCAAATAACTTGCAGCCGAAATCAGTCTACCCAGGAAGCTTTCCTTCAAATAGATCAGAAATGAGGGCATGTCATGAAAAGCCCCGCTGAAGAGATACGTATCTATAAAACTAGCACTCCAGGAAATGCACAAGAACTTCCTGGACAGAAATGATGAAATCAATAAAGCTAAAAATCCCGGTGAAATGAAAGCATCAAGCAAAGTCAACAGATAAATAAAAGCAAAAAATGACCGGAAAAGAAAAACAAAAGAGCCATCAAGAGAAAGAGCGCAATGCTCATTAGTAACGAACACATCTCAGTAACATCTCTCAGTGTTAATAGCTTCCACTCCCCAGTAAGAAGACATCGATTGGCAAATTGGATTAAAAAACATACAACAGTTGGTTGTAGTCAAAGATACTCCAAAGATATTACAAAAGATACACACAGATTAAAAATCAATCATAAATACAAAATGTCATGCATCAGGACCCACAAAACAAGCAGGGATAGCAATTTTAATTTCAGACACAGTAAACATCAAGCTAAAACTGATTAGAAGAGAAAATGTCACAGTATCCTCGTGAAGGTAACAGTGCAACAAGAAGAGATAATGACTGTTAATATGTGTACGCCAAATACTGGAGCACCTATGTTCATAAACAAATACTCCTGGCTGTAAAACATCAAGTTAATTTGACGTACTTATACGGGGGATCTTAACAACCTACTTTTTCAAAGAGATCCATCAACTAAAAAAATCAAGAAATATCAGAACTGAAACACATCCTTGATCATTTGGATTTAATAGGTGTTTACTAGGTATGACTCGCTACTAGAACATCTACACATGCTCTTCAGCAGCACGTGGCACTTTCTCCAAAATAGATAACATCCCTGCCCACAAAGTCTGCTAAAATGTGTACAACAGATTCACAATCACCCCAAATATATTATCAGACTCTCATGCAATAAAATTGGACATCAATGACAGAGGAAAGCATAGAACATGCAGAAGCATTTGGAAAATGAGTATCAAAAGTGGGCCACAGGAAAAAATTGTAAAAGAAATGAAATATTTCTGAAAGTAGAGACTTCCAGGAAGATTGCAAAATAGGGAGCAGCAGAGAAATAACCTCTTCGAGATTTGCATTCAGACACTGGAATATAGCAATGTGAGGAAGAAAAGGAGGAGAGAAGTGGGTCCTTGGGGCCCATTGAGGCACTTAAATGGGAATTGAAGTTCACAGGGAGAGCAAAGAGGAACTTCAATGAAGAACAAGGAGGTAGCAGGTAACACTTTCTCCCTGAGCATGGACTCACTGCTTGGAGAGGCAGTTTGATCCTTCTGGCATGCTGTGTCTACTGCTTATCCCAGTGGCTACTGCCAACCTCAGTGGCCTCTGTGAAGTAATGCACCAGTGGAATGGAGCAGCGGAAGCAGCAAACTGCAGTGGTTGGTCACTCACTCAGGTTCAGAGGGGCCTCCATAAAGAGCAGTTCCCCAGTAGACATCTTAGACAGGAGCCTACTGAGGTTACAACTCAGAACAACTGTGAACTTCACCTAGAATCTCCCAGTGAGAGGAGCAGGGAGTGAAGTTCAAGCTCGTAGGAATCCTGAAGGCTGAATAAAACTAGTTCCATCCTCACAGCCAGAAACCAGGCTGAAGTTCCATGGAAGTAAAGGCAAGACGCACTGGGATTATCCAGTACTTCACTGTAAAGCTATAGCAGGCTTGCTGGGAGTAATCAACTCAGATCTGAACTCTACGTATGTTGTCTACCAATGACATGAAACATTCAAACAGATACCCAGGGGATAAAAGTACCACTGAAAGTCTTCACAGCAGAATAAGCTAATGTGAGGACATAATTTCAGATACAGAACATAGGACTGCAGTTAGTGATCATGAAAAGAAAGATTTGTTAAAAATAGCAATGGCACATGAAAAATCAATGCAGCAGCTGCTAGGTGGTGTAAAGAAGAATAATATAACTGGGATCAGAATTGATGAAAACTCAGGAGAGAGCAGAAATGTCATGAAAAACCTATTGCCAGAAATCATGGGATAAATCTTCCCAAGCAGGGAAAAAGAATCTGACAAACAGAAAAATGAGGCATGTAGAACTCCATTTAGCCATGATAAAACAATAAAAAGACAAGATTCCAGAAATTCAGCACACAGAGTATTAAAAGCTGTTAGTGAGAGAAGCAAATCACTTGTAAAGAAAGTCTATCAGAATCACAGTAGACTTTTCAACACAAATCCTCAAGTCAAGAAAAGCTACTTTCAAATCCTAACAGAAAACAACCTCTAACCCGGATTGATATAGCCCCCAAAACTATCTTTAGGACTGAGTGTAATGGCATATTCCTATAATCCCAGCACTCAGAAGCTTGAGCCACCAGGACTGCTGTGAGATTGAGGCTAGCCTGGGCTACAAAGTGAGTTAAATGCCCATCTGAACTGGATAGTGCCAACCCTACCACAAAAATACACTCAGAAAGCTTCATAAAACTTTCTCTTAAAATTGATGGACGAAGAACACCTGAGAAAGTTTATGACCACCCAGCTAGCACTCCAGAATGTTCTGAAGGATATTCTAGAAAGAGATAACAAAGATTCCAACTCAGCAAAGCACAATAGCATTAATCCTCCATGAAGGCAAGCAACTAAAACAAAGGGGGAACATGGAGCCAACAACAAAAAATAACATGTCAAAGATAAGTCAATACATATCAGTTATACCATCAATGTTAATGGTATCCAGTCAATCAAAAGAAATGGACTGGCAGAATGGATTGAGAAGCTACATCTAACAAGGTGCTGCATGGAAGAAGCACATGTAATCCAAAAATAAATTCATAGACAAATTCAAAAGATACAAAATAATACTTCCTGTGAGAGGTACCTAGAAAAAGCAGGTAGAATTATTCTACTTGCAGACAGAGTGTACTTAAAGCGAAGATGGATTGAGACAAAGAACAGAAGAATCCAAGAGAAATAACAATCAGAAATATATATGCACCAAATACCAGTGCACCCAACTATATTAAAGAAATATTAATGGACACAAACAATCCAATAAGCTCTAATGCAATTCTGATGGAAAACCTCAAGACTGCATTGTCACAAAAGACAGATCCAGTAAACAAAAAATCAACAGTGAAATATTAGAATTGAACCAGATTTTGAACCAATGAACTTTGTAGATGCCTACAGAGGGTTGCACCTCACAACACCTAAATAAAATTTCTTTTCAGCGGTACATGGGACATTCTCCAAAATAGGTCACATACTAGCTCATGGAAAATGCTTAAGTAAATGCAAGGAATTGAATTTATCTCATATATATTGTCAGATTATAATGCAATGAAACTGGAAATCAATGTAAAAAGAAACCATAAGAACTTCACAAACAAATGTAAATTAAATAGCACACTCTTGAATAACCAGTGTGGTACAGATGAAATTAAAGGAAAACTTAGAGAGTTTCTACAGTTAAATGATAATGTCAATACAACATACTGGAACTGATGGTATGCAATGAGAGCAGCCCCATCAGAAAAATTTATAGCAGTGAATTCTCAAATCAGAAAAGCAGAGCAAGCTCAAATCAGCAATACAATGTTGAACCTCAAGCTTCTAGAAAAACAAGAGCAAGCCAAGCCCAAAGCTCATAGCAGGGAGGAAGTGATCAAGATCAGAGCAGAAAGCAATGCAGTGGATACTAAGAAAATAACACAAAGAATGAATGAACTGAAGAGTTGGTTCCTGAAAGATTAAATGAAATTGACAAACACTTAGGGAACCTTATCAAAATACGGGGAAAGGACAGATTCAAATCCAAGCAATTAGGCTTGAAAAGGGTGAAGTCACAACAGATCTTGCAGAAACCCAGAAGATTATAAACACCTACTTCAAGAACCTGTATTCTAATAAGATAGAGAACAAAGAAGAAATGGACAGATTCCTAGATGTATACGAATTAAGAAAACTGAATCAAGAAAATATAAAAATCCTAAATAACTAATTGTCAGCCAATGAAATTGAAGTAGTAATTGAAAACTTAACAACAAAGTTAAGCTCAGGCTCTGACATATTCTCTGCTGGATTCCACAAGATATTTAGAGGAGACTTAATGCCCTTATGTCTCAAACTCTTCAGTGAAATTGAAAGAGAAAAAATACTCCCTAATTCATTCCTGGAAGCCAGCATTACCCTGACACCAAAATCAGAGGAGGATCCAACCAAGGAAAGAGAGACAGAGAGAGAGAGAAAAGGAGAGAGAGAGAGGGAGAGGTACAGACTAATCTCCTTAATAAACATAGATGCCAAAAAATCTCAGTAGGATTCTGGCAAACACGATGCATCAAATCATCAAGAAGCTTGCATAACCTGACCAACTAGGGTTCATCCCAGGATTCATGCAAATCAATAAATGTAATACGCCATATTCAAAGAGCCAAGGACAAAATGCATACGATCACCATAATAGATACAGAAAAACCATTTGCCAAAGCCCAAAGCCCATTCATGAAAAAACCCTACAGCAAATTGGAATAGATGGTATTTATCTCAAACTGATAAAAACTATGTATGAGAAACCCAACAGCCAACACCATACTACATGCACAAAAACTGAAAGCTTTCACTGTAAAATCAGGAAGAAGACAAGGATATCCACTCTTATTGAATACAGTTCTAGAAACATTAGCCATGAAAAGGAAATACAAAGAATAAAAATAGAAAAGGAGAACTTCAATTACCATTATTTGCAGTGGACATGACACTCTCCATAGAAGATCCCTAAAACTCCACCAAAAGAATTTTAGATTTAATAATGAAAATCAGCAGCATAACTGGAAAGTCAGCACTCCAAAATCAATATCATTCTTGTATATGAATAACAAACTTAATGAGAGAGAAATTAGTGATAGCATAAGAAAAAACATAGGAAGCCATATAATGAAGAATGTAAAAGACCTCTACATGGAAAACTATATTAGTCTGAAAAAGAAGATTGAAGAGCATATCAGAAAATGGCAAGATATCCCATGTTCCTGGATAGAAAGAAACAATATAATGAAAACAACCATACTTCCAAAGTTGTTATACAGATTTAATGCAATCCTGATCAAAATTCCAACAGCATATCTCAAAGAAGTTGAGAAAATAATCTTAAAATCACTTGGAACCAGAAGAGACCTAGAATAGCAAAAGTAATTCTGAGCACAAAGAGAAGGCAAGGGGCATCAGAGTGCCTTACTTGAACTTATTCTACAGAGCTACTGTGAGAAAAACATCATGGTACTGGTCAAAAACAAAAAACAAAAACAAAATCAAAGAAAACCCCCACAGACCTGAAGATGAATGGAACAAATTAGAAGATGAAGAAACAAATGCACACACGCTCAACCACCTTATCCTTGAAAAGAGACCAAACAACTTCCCTGGAAGAAATGTAGCCTCTTTAATAAATGGTGCTGGATAAACTGGCTTTCCACCTAACAAAGAATTAAACAAGAAACATGTCTTTCACTGTAGATCCAAATATTAAATAGCAGAACACTGAACCTGCTGGAAGAGACAATAGGTACAGCTCCTGAAGACACAGGTGTAGGCAGAACCCCCACTGCAAGGAATCTACCATTGAGAATCAGCAACTGGGATCTCATCTCATTAAAAAGCATTTGCACAGCAGGGGAAACCACCAACAGAGTGAAGAGACAATCCACAGAGCCGAAAAAATTTTTGCTAGGTGTTCCTCAGACAAAGTCTTAATAGCTAGAATATATAAAGAACTGAAAATAATCAAACTCCAGCCCCCCAAAACTTAAAGACCAAGTCTAAACGTGGGGATGTGAAATAAATCGACCCTTCTCAGATGAAGGAGTTCAAGTGACAAATAAATACACGAAAACATGTTCAACCGTCAAGAGATGCAAACTGAAACAACACTGAGATTCCATTGCAATATTTCTGGAAGTTCATGATGATGCCTGTACAACTCCCCAGAACCTCTGGGACATACTGTAATGAATCATTACATTCAGAAAACCAAGGGACTCATTTCAAGGGCATTATTACGATACTTAAAGGCAACTTAAGATACTGAAGAAATAACAAATGCCTGGGCCCGAAGCAGAAGTAAGAAAGGAAATCTAGAGTGGAAATCCACAATAATAAGGCTAAGAAGAGCACGAAGTATCGAGAAATCAAAGAAGAATAAACAGAAGTTAAACTCTTAGACAAACTGACCAAGAAAAAGAGAGAGTAAACTCACATCAATGTAGTTTGAGATGAAAACACAACCCACACTGTACTGAAATCCAGAATATAGTACCTAGTATGAAAAATTGTGCTCCAAGGAAGAGCAACCATTTGGAACAATGGACATTTTTGTAGTGGAAATTACAAAGCTAAACCAAGAAGATATAAAGATATTTAAACCTAATGACACACAAAAAATTGAGAAAGTAGTAAAGAGTCTACCAACAAAAAATTGTCCACCCCCTGATGGAGCCACTGCTGAATTCTACACAACCGTTAAGGATGTCACCTCACCTGTAGCACTCAAGCTTTTCAGAAAGGTAAATCCTGCAGGGTTGCAGCCACTGGACTCAGCCCGAGGTTTCCAATGTCTGCACCATGGTCAGAGTCTGCGCCGCCCCCCGAAGAGCACGGAGACAAATGACCAGTGCCCCATCAGTGGCCCTCACAGCCCCTCTCCCCACTGCCCACGCCCGTCCTCCATGGCATGGGTGATTCTGGTGCTCCCCCTTCCTTCCTGCTACCCCCAGCCAGACCTCCCTGAGCCCCATATCCGAGGACCTCAGTCCCTGGTACTGTTGGGATGGAGAAGAGGTTATACACAGACAGATTCTGGGGACAGCGAGGGAGTAGAGTGTGGTTCGTCCCAACCCCCCGGTCACTGTCACTGCTACTCCCCCACTGTCCATTCTTCCCACCTGGTCCCCTAAAGCGTCCTTGCCCCCTTCCCAGTTTCTCTAGTGGAGGCACAGGTGTCCAGTGGGAGGGTCTGGGAGCACGGGCGAAAGTGCAGAGGGGAATGAGGTTGTCTCACTTCTTAACCAGGACACTGACAACATGAAGCCTCCACTGGGGAGCTGAGCATTGGCAGTGACTCTGAGTGACCACAAGAGAGCAGGTCTGTATCAGTTTTCTCCCAGGTTTCATTCTTCAGAGAATCTCAAATGTTTTCTAAATTCTCCACTTCACATTTGAATGTGTGTGTGTGTGTGTGTGTGGTACTTTTTTTTTTTAATTTTAGAAACATAAAAGTACAAAAACATATTGACAGACACCCATTATCATAGAAAATAGTACAATCACAACTAATCTATAGACAAGGTGATATGGTCTCAACAGTAGTTGTTGTTTTATCCATTG
>PVLD010007531.1:0-90789 GCA_004027595.1 Dinomys branickii
GCGGGAGGGATCGAGCCGTCCGTGCTCTCAGGGCGCTAGGACCCAGCAAATCTTTCTCTCCGCTTCCGGCGGCGTTTGGGGCCCTCCGCGCGGCTCGCCCTACAGGCGCGAAACGTGGGATTGCCGGGCGTCTCCGCCGCTAGCAAGCCAATCTCTGTCGGGAGTCGCCGGGGGGCTGCACCGGCTCGGGAGGCGGGAGGGACCGAGGCGGCCGCGCTCCCACTGCGCTTGGACCGAGCCAAGCTTCTTCCTCGCGGGGATGGTCCCTGGCTCCCAGCGTCTGGGGCTTTCCCACGTCTCGCCCCGGCAGCCTGATCCACCCTACCACATCTCCCCCGGCATCTCAGAGAAATACGCCCAGTTTAAACTTCCCAGCCGAGGTCCCGGCATTCACGCTCGCCAAGTCTGTCTCGAGCTGGTGGTGTTTATTAAGGAGGTTCGCTCCCTTGCTGCTCACCTGGTCGCCATCTTCCCCGGATCTTTTTTTTTTTTAATTATAAGACAGGTTCTAAGTTGCTCAGGCTGGCCTCAAATAGACCAACTTCCCACCTTAGTCTCCTGTCTTGGTTACTTTTCTCTCATTGCTGAGACAAAATACCCAACACCCAAAATGAAGGAAGGAAAAGTTTATTTAGCTTACAGTTTGTGGAGGTTTCAGTCCTTACTTGATTGATTCTGAGGCAGAGTGGCACATGGCAGAGGGCAAATGTTCATGGCAGCAAAGCACAGCAAAAACAACCACAAGCAAAAAGGAGGAATGGCTGCAAGCAGCCTCTTTCCTTCCCTTACATTGTAAACAGGCTACCCCCACCCAGGGGGCTTGTAGCTCTCACACAGTTTCCATGCCCTCCACTTCCACAGGCTCAGGATGTATACAAAGTAAGCACCCTGGCTTCCTGCTGAGACACTCAGCCAAACCTCTAGACTCCCCAAGTTGACACACTGTATCAACCATAACATCTCCCAAGGACCTGGAATTACAGCATCTACCAGTACATTCAGCAAGGAAAAGTATGCTTATCCTATTTCTTGGCCTATTGTAACAGCTTTGCTTACATAGCTCAATACAACTCCAAGTTAGTATGTGATGACAGTTAAAAGATCTACGGTAAAGCCCTGTATGTTCCAATGGAATCATTACAGTTTATTTCTGCACTGATTATAAACCTAATCATTCATTTACACTACTGCTATTCTTTCCATGGTTCTCATCATGCAAATAGTACTGTTCAATGCAGTAACCATTAGGCACATGTTACCATTTAAATCTGAAGTTAAATTAAAAGCAAAAATTAATTGATCCACCTTGCTTAGCCATGTTTCAACTGCTGGATAACAATGTGTGGTTAGTGGCTACTACATTACATGTTATAGACTGTAGATCACCACAGCATTCCAAATAGTTCTGATGGACAGTGCTGAATTAAATCCAGATTCTCCAACATTATGTTGAAAACTTTCATACTTTAAGCTGTCTTTTGTTTTTAAGTTTGATCTCCCTCTTTCTGCCAGATTTAACCACTGTTCTAACCATGCTAAACTACTTGCCTCTTACAATTTGTGTATTATGAAAATTCTGTACCTGCCACCTTAATGTTCATTCCATTCATTACTTATGTACCTGGTTCTCCTAGTTCTTTAGTGTTCAACTTCAATATAACTTCTTATGAACTACCTCCTCTGATATCCTCGAGCACAGATGAGTGTTTCTTCCTCTGTGCTGCCATAATAGTTTTTTCCTTTTGCAGAGTATAAGCCCAATTATAGAACATGAGCCTCTAGCGTAAAGAATCCTTTTTCAGACTTGATACCTTTTCTTATTGCTGGGACAAAATATATGACACTCAGAGTTAAAGAGGGAAGAGATTACTTCGCTCATGGTTTGTGGAGGTTTCAGACCATAATAAGCTGATTCTAAGGCAGGGTGGCACATGGCAGAGGGGTGACAGTTCATAGCAGTGGAAAACAGCAAAAGCAACAAGAGCAAAAAAGGGAGGGGGCCTCTTTTCATCCCTTATTTGTAGGCATGCTACCTGCCCTAGGGCAGGTGCAGCACTCAAACTCCCAAGCCCAGCACTAGACAATGAACCAATGATAAACTCTAGATTCAGCATCTCAGGAAAGCTGGCTCCCATGACCACATGAGGCTTTGGAGGTACATTCAGACTCAAACCATAACGATACCCTTCACACCAAATGTGTAATAGGCACAAAATACTTATACTTGTATCCATTATTGGGTTTATTTTCCACTGTTACTCAGTCAACAGACTGTTACTGGGGTAGCAACTTTATTTACTAATTATGTGCAGAAACCAAAAACCCACACTACTAATCAGAATTTGACCACATAAGAAGTGAGCTCTGATAAGAGAAAAGGCAGAGTAAGAAGTTGCCTTATACAAGCAACAGCTTGGCAAAGAGTAAAATATATGAGAAACTTTCTTTATGAGAATGTAAGTTATCCCTGAAACCTCATAAAGTCAGATGAGATTCTTATCGTCCCATCATGTAAAAATTAGTGTCACAGGTGAAAAACTCAATATGTATATTACATTTATGTATATACATAATATGAATCACATGACACATGTAAAATAAATAATACATGTACTTATTTACATACCTATGTGCTTTTTACACAATCCTGCAGTTCTTGATACTCAGAGAAACTGAAGGCAGTCAGAAAATTAAGGGAGGCTGTGAGTTTTCCTGGATAATTGTGTTTTGGGGATGGGGCAGGGCACAATTTTCCTGTCCGTTATAATCCCTTCCCTATATAGATAAACCAGGCTGAATGTATATTTACTCAGGCATTTTCTGGCGTTCCTATTACACAAGTCTCCACTACGTTGTTCTAATTTTTAAGAGCAGTTAAGTGTAAAAACAAAAATAAATTCAAAGATGTGTTAGTTGTAAATGCTGCACTTACAGGTATGAATAAAAATATTATTTTGCTGTCTGGTTGTGAGTCACAGCTTTCGTTTGTTTGTGTGGGTAACTTTAAAAAAAATCAAAATTCTCTAGTAGTTTCTTCTGGCAAAAACAGAAGAGCTCCCCAGAGTTCAGCCTCGCTGGCTGCCCGTCAGTCACTGGACTGGAAAGGCCCCGGTGCACACAAGACCATCTGAGTGACGCAGAACGTTCTTTTCAAGGGTTTGGAACAGGTAGGAACTTGGCTGCCTTCAAATGTTTCTGGAGGAAAGGAATCCTCAAGCCCAATAGACCAGAGGGTCTTAGGACTCTGCCAAGAAGAGTGACGGGGGCTATAAAACTGTCTGCCCTCCTCTTCTGCTAAATGTCTCGCCAGAAATCGGACAGACTCGGAGCTGTTAGAAGTACAGTTGCTTTAGTTCAGACTACAGCATTCAAAGGACGCTGCTTCCTACTCTCTCGCTCCCTCTGCTGGACTTAACTCAAAACACTGATGTAGTTAACACGCAGCTAGGAAAATTACATCCCAGAGAGTCTTCTGTTGTGTTATTATTTTCCCTTGAAAATAAAATCCTCAAGGAACACGGAGTGTCTAGGCCGTGTGAACACCTTTGGAAAGTGTTTTTAAGGAAATAAGGAGTAGTCAGGCCAAATAAAGGAAGTTCATTCTGAACGCCACACCCACTTTCCGAGTTCTCTTCCAGAATGGTTTTTACGGTTTACTATTTTTTTTCCAGGATCGTACATCCTTTCTACTTTAGCCGTGTAATTTGCCATAACCCTATCAGTTACCTGCACCGAAGGAATGGGTCCATTTGAAGTCAGAAGATAAAAATTCCGTTTTGACCTGTACACTTTCATATCAGATTCACCAGCATTCTCAAAGTATCTGGGGCATATGCTCTTATGAGGTTTCCATTAAATACTCTGGGGTGATGGAAAAGTCATGCATTTGGCCCTGAGAAAATAGATGACAGGTTTTCATCAAAAGTCTTCTTGATACTTAAAAAAATCTGACCATGATATTTTAATCCTTTTACATTAAAAGGAAAAAAAATAAGGCATAACTTGAATTCACATTCCGTTAAACACCACTTCTCTTGAATGCTGAATGGGGCAAACCCATCCCCGTATTTTGCCCATGAAAATCACAGATCCAAATAAAGGGCACGTACAGTATGCCCTCCCTGTCGGCATGTTCTAAAGTATTTGGTAAACAATGGGCTCTGCTCTGAACATGGACATTCCTTCATCTTACCATTACTCTTTTGAAAGGAAAGTATAACAACTATTTACATGGTACTGACATTGCACTTAGAATTATAAGCAGTCTAGAGATTATTCCAAGTATATGGAAAAACACCACTTCATACAGGGGACCTCAGCATCCATGGATATGGGTGTCCTCGGGAGATGAAAGGTGACTCCTGGAGCCAGCGCCTCACAGATACCCTTGGAAGATTGCATCTATAGGGTGTCTACTTAGGGAACCTTGACCTTTGATTCTGACTCTTGCCATCTTTCTGTTTTCATCTTGAATTTGTCTCTGATAGTCTCACTTTTCAGTTGAATAGACTTGCTTTTCAGAGCAGCTTTAAGTTTACATAAAAATAGAGCAGAATGCTCTCATATACGTTTGCTGCAACTGATGAACTAATGCTGTTATAATGTTGTTAACTATAGTTCGCAGTTGACAATAGGGTCCGTTCTGTGGTGTACAGTTTTGTAGACTTTGACAAACATTTGTTGTGTATCCATCATTACCATATCATCAAACAGAATAGTTTCACCGCCCTAAAAAGGTTTTGCTGCACTCACTCTAAATTGTCTCATGTCATCACCTCCAGCTAACCAGTAACCACCAAACTCTGCGGATTCTATGGTTTCACTTAATGTGGAATGTCCTATAATTACAGCCACATCATATCTCACATTTTCAAAATTAGCATTTTCATCTAGCAGTGTACATGTAAGTTTCCACTGTCTTTTTATGATTCCATAGCCATTTCCTTTTTTTTACTGAATAAGCATTCCATATTATAAATATAGTTTGCCTGTCCAGCCACCTGTTAGAGGTCTCAGTTGCTTCCAGTTTCTGGAAATTAAGAATAAAGCTGCTATAAACTTTAATGTGTGTGTTTTAGAGTGGACATGAATTTTCATTCTTTTGGGTGAATGTCTAGAAGAGTGATTGCTAGATAGTGTGGTTAAACCATGTAGTTTTGTGAAATAATTTCAACCTTTTTTCCAAAGCAGTTTCACAGCAGCAATGAATAATAGTTTCTTCTTGCTCTAGATTCTCAACGGCCTTTGGTCTCAGATTTTATCCATACTAATGAGGACATAAAAAATTATTTTCACTCCCTCTTCTAATGTCTCTTAGAGCTTTACTCTGATGTTTTTCTTGCTTGCTGACCTCAAGACCCCTGTGAAAGAAAGAGCATTCTAGTGAAAGTATCCAGCTTTGTTCACCTCTAGATCACCAGCCAGGACAAGGCACAGTGTGGAGAGGTTCCCAGCACTGAATGTGATCTCTGGGCCTCCAATATCCTATCCGCCTTGTCCTTACAATTAGTCTCTGTACATCATTCCGAGTACTTTTTTGAGGTGTATGACCATGGACAAGTCACATCACTGGTCTACATAACCTTTTTCTTACTTATCTCAAAAAGGAACTTTCAATAATCTTCACAGTAAGCTTCCAAGATTTTTGAAAATATGAAATGTCTAAATGTGAGCCTTCAAATACATTGCATAACATCACAACAGATACACACACACACACACACACACACACACACACACACACACACAATTTACTATCTTATTGAATATACAGCACATGAATGATAGCGGTCACCAAACTTACACTCCTGAATAAAACGCTTACTTGAAAATACTTCTTTGTCCAAAAGGGTCAAGTGTATTGTGTAAGTTTCCAGTTACTTGGGCAAAGCTAAAATATCAGATTTGAGTTTTAGGAGTTGGTGCTGACAAAGATGAGCTTAGGAGTACGATAATGACAGTAAGCTGCGATCAGTGATGCTAAACATAACTTATTTGACAGAAGTGTGTGAAAGGATTTTTCCTGCATTCCACAGACCGAAACAATATTGCACAAAGCCACTGTGTTTCTTGCTCTGGTTGATTTCTATGATTCTTCACTTTTTGCTTAGCATTCTGAAATGTTATTTTGATATATACTGGGTAGGAGAAATTACCACTATTCATGAGATGCACTGAGAATCTTACCTTTGTTCTTCACATCAGTTCAGATGATTCTGTAGGTATTCCATTCATTATTTTTTCATACATCCCCTCTTCTCTAGTCACATGATGTTTTTCTAGAACATCAGTTACACCTATTTCAGAGTTTACCACTTATTCTTCCATATCTCTTAACTTGTCCTACATATTTTCCATCTTTCCTTTTTTTTTTTTTGCATTACGTATTGTTATCTTTAGTTACTCAGAGTACAACATATGGGCATAAATTTTCTCCAATAAATATTAGCATGAACTTTCCTTTTCAATGACCTAAGAGACATTATTAGTATAAATAACTTGCTTTACTTCTTCTTTTCCCTTCCTTCCTTTATCCTTTTGCCTAATTCTAGTTCTTTTTCCCTTTTGAACAATTTCTTCCCACTTCATAGTGCCTATTGTATAATTTAGACCTTACTTACTCTTTCAGTTTCTCACACCAGGGAGACAATGCAATGTTTATACATGTGCGTCTGATTTATTTCATTTACAGTATGGTCTCACATTGCATCCATTTACCTATGAAAGTCTCCAGGTTATCCTTTTTATGACTGAGTACTAGTACTGCACTGTATAGAAATAACACACATTTTTTATCCATTCCTCATTTAATGTGCATTTGGGTTGTTTCCCAGAGTTAGTTATGACAAACTGTGTTGCTATAAACATAGGTGCACATATATTGCTGTGGTATTTTAATTCTTCTAGGAAGATATCCAGAAGGAGATTGGCTGGGTCAAATAGGGCCTTTAGTCCTAACGTTCTGAGGATCTCCACACTGATTTCCATAGTGATTGCACCAGTCTTCACTCCCACCAGTAGTGGAGAGGGGTTCCTTTTTCCCCATAGCCCTTCCAATATTTGTTCTTGGTTGATTTTTTGATGATAGCCATTCTTTCTTGGGTGAGATAGAATCTCAGTATTGTTTTAATTTACATTTTCAAATAATCAATGATGCTGAACAATTTTTCATATATTTATTTTCCATTTGTATTTCTTCTTCTGAGAAGTATGTATTCATTTCAGATGTCCATTGTTTGGACTAGGCCTTTGAATTTGGAGAGGTCTGATTTTTTTCAACTCTTTATATATTCTAGATAGAAGTCCTTTGTCTGAGGGATAACTGGCTAAAAAGTTTTCCCACCCTGTGGATTGTCTTTTCACTCTGTTGGTGATTTCTTTTGCTATGCAAAAGCTTTTTAATAAGAGAAGATCCCAGTTGCTGATTCTTTGAAGTATTTCCCATATAGCTTGGATTTTGTTCATGAAGTCTCTGCCTACACTTATGTCTTCAAGATTTCTACCGTCTTTCTTTTCTGATAGATGTAGTTTTATTATTTAGATAGTTGATTCATTTGACTTTAGTGCATGGTGACAGATAAAGGTCTAGTTTTAGTCTTCAGTGTGCAGAAAGCCAGTTTTTCCAACTCCATTTGAGGAACAAGTTTGGCCCTTTGTCAAAGATAAGTTGACTAACAGTGTTTTAGTTGTGTCTGTACCATCTAATTTGTTCCACTGGTCCTCAGCTCTGCTTTTTTGTCAGTACCATGCTGATTTTATCACAATAGCTTTGTAGGATAATTTAATTCATGTAGTGTGATGCCTCCTGCCTTGCCTTCATTGCCCAGAATGGTGTTTGCTATTCTACGACTCTTCTGTTTTCAAATGAATTTTAGAAATGTTTTCTCTAGTTCTGTCAACTATACTAATGGTATTTTGATCAAGATTGCTTTAAATCTCCATAACCATTTTGGGAGTAGTGCCACTCTCACTATGTTGGTTCTTCCTATCCATGAGCAAGGGATATCTTTCTATTTTCTGATATGCTCTTCAATCTCCTTTTTCAGAGTACTGTAATTTTCAGTGTATAGATCTTTCACTTCTCTTGCTAGGTCAATTTCTATGTATTTCATTTTGTTCAATGCTGTTGTGAAGGGTGTGGTTTCCATAATTTCTCTCTCAGTGAATTTGTTGTTTGTGTACAGGAATGCTATTGATTTTTGAGTGTTGACTTTGTAGCCAGCTACCCAACTGAACTTGGCTATTAAATCTAGAAATTTTTGGTGAAGCTTTGGGGGTCTTCTGTGAATTTCTAGATAACTTCTTCTGACCAGCTTAGTTTTAGTTTTAGTTTTGGGCTTTGTACCACTACCTGGTGATAATAATTTTGGATACAAAAGTGTTATTAAAACCTAACTGTGACTGAAATTTGGGGGGGATTTTTTATCTATTCAACACAACTCCACAGACAGTTTCTCTGATGTTCACATGACAGAGTAGAGAGAGAGTAGATTTTCTTTTTATTTGCCTTCACTTTTGTAGTGATGCTTCTCATGTCCTAACCTGATGCAGGAAAGCTCTCATAACGTTTCCTACCTCAGTAGATGGGTAGAGCCTGGTTTTTAATTTCTACTTCTCTAAATTTCAGCCATAAAAACTGAAATGCAGATTTTTGTCTTTAGGAAAAAGTAATATCAAGTGCCCCCTTATCATTTTGGTTCCAGGCACATTTTGCCTTGATAATTTCTTAATCCTTTGTCATCTCTTTGATGGCTTTTCAAAAGTTCTTAAAACAACTTTTCCAGCATCTGTTGTTAGTTCAAAGGGGAGAATTGATCAGAATACTCCAACTTACAAAGCCCCGGATGCAGAACAAGACATGCAACAGCTTCTAAACACACTGCTTAAACTGAGTTTGACTCTAACACTGGTTCAAAATGGAACATGACACTGAGAAAACAAACCTGGCCAGAAATTAAATTCGTGAACCAACCCCAGTACCTCTGAAATAGTGATCCCATTATTCTGTAGCAAGTATGTACTGGCAAAATCTGTGCAATGTGCTTTTTAGGGAAACAAAGTACATTTGAATTTTTTAAAAAATGAATTCTACTTGAAGAGACAGTCAGCATTGTAAGTAGAGAAAGAAGGGTACCTCTCAAAAATAATATAAGATTTTATTCAAAGAAGAAATTCATGTGAGATTTACCATGGTAAAGAATGTAACAGAACAAAATAGCACCAAAACACTGCTAATAATCAGTAAAATTTAAGACATTGACCCTAGTCCTGACAGTAAACTTTTTAAGTCTCTCTCAACGTTTCATCAATTTCTTAATGATAGTGGATATGGCATTCAGCATGATAACTTCACTCTATATCACTAATGGGTTTAATTTTGTTATAAGGTTTTCCTACATAACTTTAAAGGGAAATATGTATATTATGCATAGCTTGTTTAAAGTCATTTTTTCACTCATCTTTTCAGACACTAACATCTCAAGCTAAATTGTGTACCAGATCCTGAAGGAACTAAAAGAGATTTTCTTTTTTCCAGAATGCTTCCAAGCTAGATTTATGTCTGGCTGGCAATACATACAAAGTAAGGTACAGACTTAGAAAAAGGAAAAGTATGGCGTTTGCTTGCTTTATTTTATACTCTGAGCAAAAGCATAGGACATTGATTCTTCAGCAGAAATATCAATACTTTGGACTCTGTGTAATGATGTAATACACACATTTCTTTCTATTCACTCTACTCTTGTATTTAAAAAAATTGTTTTCTAAGTGTTGACCTCTAAATGACTGTACATTAAAATGCTTCATCATAACACAACCAGGTAAAATGGCTTTTCAGTAACCTTCATGGGAACCTTCATTACGTGAAAGTCTTTGTCATCCACTTTCTTGATCAAAATAGGTAATGACCTGTAAAGCAGCCAAGAAATTTGTGCTTGGAGTAGATTTCTCCTGATGGATGAAGGAGCCCATGAAGATTCTTCCAGGTAAAATGTGGGCGGATAATTTTATGTGACAGTCACATTATGGATGAGGCAATATGAGCCTGAAGTCGTTCACAGCACTCACTTCCATCAAGTTCTGCTTATGAAAAAAGCAAGGCGTGGTTCAACACTCTCTGAACTGTCAGGAATTTTTGGCTTCTCCTATGTCAGTCTATATGAGAATACACCAGAGATTCCGGGAAGGAAGACATGTCATCGTTGGCAAGGAGACTTCCAGAACTGGCCCCGGTGGGTCTCGCTAGGTTTCTAATGCTGCATGAAGAATGGAACTGATGCATGGAATGGCATGAAGCCTCATATATTAAAACCTGAATGTCGCTCAGGAGCTTTATCAGAAACTCTAGGTACACGGACCTTTTTAAGATCCCAAGCACTGAAAGGATCTTTTGTAATACAGTGCACTATATCGCAAACACTGATGTCATCAGCAGGTTCGGATCTTCTGGGAGTCTGCATTCTGTCAAGGTTCTTGGCAGAAATTCATGGGAAGAAACATTTACTTTAAAATGATTAATTATTCCCAGCTCGATTTTGCCAAGGACCGTGCTTTTTGTCCTCTCTTTTCAGTCATTGATCCTGAAACGCTTCTGCAACCTGCTTAGCTTGCAAATTAACATGAAAGCTTTCAAAATATACGTACTTGATTAGTCCTCTCCTCCCCTAGAAACAGTTCATGACAAATTCTGTTGGACAAGCACAGTGCAAATATCTATTTCATTAGTATTATTATTTGTGCGGTATAATTTAATTAATCCATTTCTAAACCACATTTATAGGCCAGCTGGTAAGACCAGTATTCTGAGAAATAGCCTTGATTTGATAGGCTTTTAATAACACAATTACTATAACAGTGTGTAACACTGCATATTATGCAATTGTACCAGTAAACGTTTCTACAGTAAATAATAAAATAATCAAGGTTTTTTTCCCAAGACATGTGACCTGGATGGAAGAAGACAAACATCTTAGGCGGTTATATACTATGCTAAAATATGGAAAATAAAATATAAATAAAAATTTTCAAGCAAGTGAACATTTAAGAAGGGCAAGAAAGAACAGAGGTGATGTGCTGGAAGCTGTTATTATTTATGCACTTTCATGTCTCTGTGTGGAGCACTTCCTAAAATAAACATTTACTGAAATGATATAATTTGTCAATATAACTTACTATGCTTTGATTTAATATATATTTAGGGTTCTGGTTTCAAAATAATTTTCTTTTGGTTATGGATGAGCAGGAAACAAAATTAAACAGTAGGAAAGTATTTTGGAAAGGGTCAAGTTTCTCATCCTTTTCCACTTTAAGAAAAAAGACTACCTGTGTGAGTCACGTTTCTTGAGAGAAACAGAGCCAATTAAATATATTTAGTGCAAAGAATTAACTACCATTATTATAGAAGGGATAAATCCAAGCTCTTTTGAATTGATATCCTGTTTTAAGTCCCAAATCTACCAACTCACTGTACAACCAAGAAGAACTCGCATTCCAGCTCCCCAACTGTGAAGAAGGAGAATTTTTTTTATTTCTAAAGAAGGTCAGTCATTTATTCTATTCAGGCTTTCGACTAATGAGATTATGGTCCACCCACACTATGGAAGGACATCTGCTTTACTTAGTCCACCAAAGTAAATGTTAATGTCTTCCAAAAACACCTCCAAGGGAACACCCAAAATAATATTTTACAGTGTATGCGATGACCTTGTGGCCAAGGCAAGTAGATACATAAATTTAAGCACCACTCTGTCCAGAGGTAATCATTTACAAAAGATCCACAAAATGGCAGAACTTGGTAGGAAGACTTGTTATACCAGGTGGGAGCCAAATACATGTTGGCTCAAATTTTATATCATTTGCACTGCTATTTTGTCTTACCTTATTTGTTTTTTATTAGTATATGTTTGCAATACATGAATGCATCTCTCTTTTGGAAGGAGTCAATTTGCCCAAGATTTTCTTCAGAGAGCAAGACAAGTGCTTTATTGTGAAAACTATTCAATATTGTCCAAATTTTTTTTTTTTTATCTTTTTGAGACAAGGCCTCACTGTGCAATTCAGACTGGCCTTGAGTTCACTTTGTGGTCTAGGCTGGCCTCAAACTCACAATGATCCTCCTGCTTCAGCCTCTCGATTGGTGTGAGTACAAGTGTATGCCACCATGCCTGGCTCTTGTCCAAACGTTTAAAGTGCCTGCCAAACTATCAATTTCTCATTGATTATCACATTTTCTAGTTAATTGTAGACTTTCAGTCATTTTTTCCAAATTGTACTTATATTATAAATATATATTTTTTAGCCACATGTGATGGTGCATGACTACAATCCCACTTGCTGTGGAGGCTGAGTCAGGAGGATCACAATTTCAAGGACAGTCTGGAAATCTTAATTAGAAGTAGTTCAGTGATACAGCACTTTCCCTGCAGACATGAGGCCCTGGATTCAATCTCCAATACCACACACACAAAAATCTATTTTAAAACTTAGAATGATTGCTAATGTAATTTCCTTTGTAAAATATTTACATCTTTGAATAAATGCAAGTATTTTATGTTAACCATTACTGACTTTCTCTTTTAGGTGTTAGTGAGTTTGCACTTCTTAGTACATTGGAAAGAGCATCCAAATCTCAATTTAGATGCGCTGGTTTGACAGTAAAGAAACAGAAAAGCTCCTACGTCATGAAACTTGTGAGAGTATTTGACGGTTCTCAGGAGGATTTCAGACTGGCTTCTAACTCAAGATTTAGCCTGTCTTGTGAATAAAATTGTAATGGCACACAGAGATAATTATTTACCTATGTATGATAGTTAAAATATTATGCTCATGGGTACACAGTTACTCAAATGTTTTCAGAGGGAAGGACGTCTGGTAAACACGATTCTTTTTTTTATGATTCAATCATCTATTCCATTGACGGCGAATCTGTTAGAACCAAGTGCCCAAACTGTAACCAAAGCCCACTTATTTATAGCAAAGTGCCAACAATGCAATTAAACCTGAATTCCGGGGTTTCACTTTAGAAAAAACAACTCATACATTAAAAGAAAGCACAACAAAGGAACTTTGAACGATACGAGCCGCCCGCTGCAGCAGGCATGACATAGATTTGCCCCCACTGATCTATTTGTTCTATCTAATTCATCTTTTTAGTCTGGTCTCTATAACTTTCTCTCCTTCAAAATGTTTTCTGTGCATTGCAGAGTGATTCTCAGTCTTCCTGTCTCCTCTATCCATGGTGACAATGGCTAGGTCCCTGTGAAATACAGCTCTCTCTCATGACCACTTCGTAAATTCCACCACAAACAATGACACAGTTAATATTTAAATATTTTATGAATAAATAGTTAAATGATGGTCTCTGACCAGGAGTACCCCACTGAACAAAGAACTGTCTTTTCCCTCCACACACACCATCACTATGGCCAACCCTTTACATAAATGGATGTCTCCAAGAGTCAGTTATTCTTCCAAAATTGTAAAGCTGAAGATCTGATCTCAGTAGTTCAATAAGAACCTCCCTAGGTGACTCATTCAATGAACGTGCCTGACTTCTTTCAGTGTAGGACAGACTTTGAAGTGACTCTGCTCCTCTGGGAAATAAGTTTTATTGGGATTTCCTAAAGCTGCTTTCTTCCTAGTAATTTATTTCTCCTGTTATGTTCTTCTCATGTATCAGGTAACAGAAAAAAAAAAAACAACAAACAAATAAAAAAAGAAAAACTACTCTTTGTTTGCAAGGTGAAAATTTTAAAAGAAATGACCATAAAATAACTCTATAGAGAGATAACTCAATGAATTATTAAAAGCAGTATTTCTATTACAATGTTGATATCCATAACAGATTTTTAGTATATATAGCTAAAATAAGTGAAAGGAAAGGAAATACATAGAAACCAAGTATCTTTTATCTTATCAGCTAAAGTCCTTGAAGGCACTGGTGTGTAACACATCGATTTAATATTAGCTGTGTACCAACCTCCTAATGAAGGCAGGAAAGACAACTGAGATATGATTTTGTGACCTCACACATGACATCTTTTTAAAATCATGGAGCTATGAGAGAGGCCTCAGAGAAAAAACCAGAAAAATGAAACTGTATCCAAGCTGCATCACATCCATTAAGTCATCCGTCTTCCCAGTGTTTGCATGCATGCCTTGTTACCAGTTTTATTTAAACTGCAGAGCCACTGGGTGGAGGCCACATCTGTCTCTGTATTGTGCACAGTGACCCACACTGCACGTAAGTACTTAGGAAACATTTTCTAATAGTCAGGACCCAAAGAAAACAAATCACAAGTAGTAAATTCTATTGCACTGAATTTATTACGACTTATTACTCCCCGCAGTGCAGCTGACTATTTTTCAATGTCTCAGGTTTTTATTTAGTGCATACTTCTGAGCAAGAAGCAGTTTCTCATCCCTCTGAAACACTCTGCCAGCTACTTGGGTGCAATTGAATGCCATAGGAGTTTTTACCTTACTTCTTTTTTATATTTTGTCAAAGTTTAATATGTGTCTATCGTGGGTACACTCTCACTTCTTCAGACTTGCTAAGGTTTGGCAGATGTTTGCATATTGCATAGATGTCATTTCTTTTCAATGTAGGAAAACTTCCAAAACTTGTGAATAACCCAATTTTGGGCACTTCTTTGTAGAAGCTCAAACTTCATTACCTGTCTAACTAAGCTTTATGAGAACTGTGGCTTGCTAATCTGTAGACTCTCTTACCAAAATTTTAACAGAATTAAACATTACTTCTTACAAAGCATGATACTTGTGAACCAGTTTAGGTCCTTCTGTATTGTCATTCACTTTATAGAACTTCAAACAAAAGCATGGAGGATTTCATTCTGATGAACACATTGTAATTCACAGGGTCTTCAATGTTACTTAAAAATAATACTTGATTCTCTAGGTTTTGTTGATTGAGACTATTTTTAGAGCTGTTCTAAGTTCATAGAAAAACTCAGCATAAGCTAGAGGTATCTCCATGGCCTCCCACCTTCTCAAATACATAACCTTTGCTTTATCAATATCATCCATCAAAGTGGTATATTTATTAAGGCTGACAAATGCTATGGAATCTTCATAAGCACCCAAAATCCATAGCTGAAATTAGCGTTCACTCCACATATTGTATGCACAGTGGATTGGGCCATACAGTGCAGGCGTTCTCACCACTGCTGATAGACGACACCATTATTGTGCCATCGCAGAGCATTTCACTGTTCGAAACACCCTGTGCTCTGTCTGCTCATCCTCTGTTGCCTCTAATCCCCAGCGACCACTAATCCCTTCACTCTCTCCAAAGCTGTACCTTTGCTAGAATATATAACACTGGGATCAGAGAGTGCATAGCTTATTCAGACTGGTGTCGTTCATGGGTAGTGTACACTCCTTAGTGACACACACTTCTTAGGTGTGGAGTTTCTTGTGACACCCACTGGGGCCACTCGGTTTGGGAGGCAAAAGTCTGCTAACCCTGCAGAGCCAAGACGTCTTGAAGATGGGGTATTTTGCTAACTGGCACAGAGATGAGCTCTAGGGACAAAACAAGGAAGCTCCTGAGGGGACAATCAGATAAAAGTGAATTATTCAGCCAGACCGTCACCGTGCCTTGCTTGCCTGTCTTGCTGCTTAAAACAAAATCTGTGCTTAGTAAAACTCTGTACCTCTGTTTTCCTCAATAAATCTGGGGGCTTGAGTCAGTTTGGAACTTCATTCCGGTAAAGTTTCCTGGCCTGCCAAAAGGATATTATTCTCTGTCTGTTGTGTTTTTCTTTGTCTCCATCACAGTTTGTTGGCCCAAACCTGGCACTTAGCAAAATGCAAGTAAGCTTCTCTCAGGCATTTATGACTTAATACCTCAGTTCTCAGTACTTTTGTTAACATTCGCTTGTTCTGTTTATCCATTCACTTACTAAAGGGCATGTTGATTGCTTCCAAGTCTTAATAATTGTGAGAAACCCTGCCATCCTTATCAGTGTACAGAGATCTGTGTGGGCGTAAGTTTTCAATTCATTTTGCCAACCTCCAAAGTGTGTCACTCCTGAATAGTATGGTTATAGTCTATTTAGTTTGTAAGAAACTGCAATGGATTGTGCTTTTTACTGTTCCACACACTCACCAGTATTTGATGTCCGTGTTCTGGATGTGGGCCCTTCTGATGGGTGTGCGGTGCCATCTTGTCCCTGCTGAATTTGCATTTCCCTGATGGCATACAAGGTGGAGCTGAGCATCTTTGTATGCTTATTGGCAACTGTTTCATCTTCTTTGACCTGACGTATGTTACAGCCTTCTGCCTATTTTTTAATCTTGTTATTTGTTTTCTTACTGTTGAGTTTCAAGAGGCCTTTGTATACATCTAATAATAGCTTTTTATTAGCTAGGTGCTTTATCAGACATTTGCAAATACAGAACTTTCTTCTAACCAATGGAGTCTCCTCTTATTTTCTTGATAACTGATCACACAGAACAGAGATATTTAATTTTAGTGAAAACTAGTTTATCAATTATATTTTACCGAGTCATTTCTTTAGATTTCTCCTGTGTTATCTTCTTGTATTTTATAGCTTTTGTATTTTACACTTACATGTGACCCACTTGTACATGTTAAGTTGATTTTTGTGAAAGTGGTATCTGGATTCTCTGTTTCTGTCTCTTTTTTTATTTTCTTAAGGTTCTCTGTCCATTCTAGGAGCTCTTGTGCAAAATATTGTTCTTTGCTCCATTGTTTTGTCTTTTCTGCTTTGTTAAAGATCACTGCAGTATTTATATTTCTGAGCAATCTATTCTGCTGTATTGATTTTTTTACATATTATTTCAGCAACACTGACTTGATTGCTAGAACTTTATTATTAGCTTTGGATCAAGTATCTTAGTACAGCTAATTTGTCTGACATTGGTCAGAATCAGTATTATGTTGGACATTTGAGTCCTTTTGCCTTTTCGTATAGACTTTAGAATTTTTTTTCCAACACTTTCAAACTCACTATCTGAAATTTTGGGGACTGCATTACATCTGGACACCAACATGGGAAGAAATGACACCTTGAAAAGGTTGAATCTTTCTCTCCATGGTCATAGAATATCTCTTACTTATTTGGTATTTATTTCTGCCATTAGAGTTTTAGAACTTTTTCCCTATAGAGCTTGTGTACATTTTGTTTGATTTATTCAAAAATATTTCATTTTGATTGCTAATGCAAATATTATTGTGTTTTTAATTTCAAATTCTACCAGTTTATTGCTGGCATATGTGAGTGATTGAATTTTCACATTTACCTTGTACTCATACCTTGTCATAATTGATTATGTACCCTAAGAGGATTTTGAGCAATTACTTTTTTCTCTTTTTCTTCTTTTGGACTTTCAATGTAGAGGACCACCAGGTGTGGTGGTTCATGTCTGTAATCCAAGCTCTCAGGGGCCAAGGCAGGAAGATCACCATGAGTTCAAGACCAAAATGGGCTACAGAGTGAGCCCCTGTCTCAAAAACATAAAAAATAATCATAGAGGATTGTGTTATCTTCAAAGAATTTCTTTCTAATTAGTTTATTTGCATTCATGGATATGAGAGAGAGACAGGCCGAGACAGAGACAGAGTGTGTGTGCATTACAGTGTTAGCTAAAATCTTCCATACAGTGTACAAAATTGGTAACAACAGGATACCTTACACGGGTCATAATCTTTAAGAGACACTTCTGAATTACCTAGCACTGAGTGTGAGGTTAACTAAAGGTTCATCATAGATATTCTTTATCTAGCTGAGGAAGCTCTTTATCACTAGCTTCCTGTAGCCCTATAGAGATTTGTCAATTATATATCTTTACAAATAATCAACTTGATTTACTTTAATTTTTTCAATAATTTTGTCCCTAATTTCTATTATTTTATTTATTCTGATTATTCTGGATTTAATATCTTCTTAATGTAGCTAATTACATGCTTGACTTAAATTTTTCTTCATTTCTGTTACATGTACATTTGATGCTCTAAATTTACCTGTGAGCAATTAACCCCTTTATTCTTAATAATAATGACCTTTTCATTCCTTACAACTTTCCCTGCTATGAAGCCTGCATGTCTGAAGTGAATATACCTATTCCATGTTATTTTGATTAGTATCAGCAGGGTATAACTTTCTCTAATTAGTCAGTTTTAATTAGCACATATCTTTAGATTCAGAGTGGATTTCATATTCATAGGTACTATTTTTCTGATCCACATTTACAATCTCTGTCTTTTCATTGAGTTATCTAGATAATTGATGTACAAATTGATTATGTATCTGGTGCTACTTTGTAAATGGCTGTCTGTTAATATGTTTTCATTCTTTTACTTTTAAAACGAAAAAATATTTTAAAGCCAAATTGACTATGTATATGGATTCATATCTACTAGATCTGTTATTTTTTCTACTTATTGCCTTTGCTTTTTATTTGCGCATTATCTCCTACTCGTTCACCCACCTCTTACAGTTGACAGGGAGCGTTTAGTATGATTGCACTTCTGCAAGAAACACACACATAATCGAATACATTGCTGCTACTCTTTTGAACAAACTTATTTGTTAGATCAGTTGAGAGTAAGAGTGAATTAAAGTCATTTCAGTGTAACTTATGTTTTCTTTAATGTTCTTACTTTCTTTTTGTGATCAGAATTTTTTTAAATGTATGATCTTCTTTCTTTCTGCAGGATGTTTTTTGTTATTTCCTGCAAAGCACGTCTACTGGCAACAAATTCCCACAGTTATTGGATATTCTGTTCTGTTTGTGTTTTGTTTTCTAGTATTTGTTCTCTGTGATTTTCAGTTTTTGAACTTTATATTGAATTATCTTTAAGCTCAAGTATTCTTTCTTCACTCATGTCCAGGCTACTAATAAGCCCATCAAAAGCATTCCACACTTCTGCTACTATATTTGTTTTCTAACAGTTGATTTTTGTTCGTACATGAACTTTTTATGTCTTTCTTGTATTGTTCATCTGTTCTTACTGTCTACTCAATCCAGTAGCATATTCATCAGAGTAGTTTAAAATCACCCATCTGACATTTTCAACACCTGTCCCATAGCTAATCTAATTATGATACCTTTTTATCTCTTCAATGTTTTGGGGTGTACCTTTAAAAATGTCTTTAATTTTTTTTCTTAATACACATAATGTACTAGACAAAGGAACCACTGTAAACAAAATTTTAGTAATGGGTTAAGGTAAAGGGGAAGGGAAGCAGGCTGTGGCCCTATTTTTAGGTCTCAGCATTTTAATGAGCCTGTATCTCTGGACTGTGAATGTTGCATACTATTCTCAGGGAAAAAGCGTGGCTGAAGTGTTGCATTGGGTATTTCTCTTCCTACCAGCCAGGTAAGCTCTGGGGATGTCTTGGCAGGCCAGGCTCTGATTAAATACTTTCTCTTGGAGGAAGACCTTGTCAAGAAGGATCAAATGTTCGCAATATTGCTAAATGTTCCTTTTCCTCTCCCTCCCATGGAAACGTGAGGAAGTGTCTCTGAGATACTCCCTGTGAACACCCTCAGGTAAAACACACAGAAGTGTGGAAGCCTCCTGTCTCTATAAGTGGTCACCCTTGGGAATTTTGTCCCCAGTGTCATCCATAGAAAGCCACCAGCAGCTCATCAATTACATGTTAGGTTCTCCTGCCTCAGCCTGGGCTCCCACCAGGTAAATTGTGATTCTTTGTATAAATATTCTTCATTAAATGATCTACCTATTTAACAATCATCTGAACATACAACCAAGTTGTGCCCTGTGGACATCACCACCTGCAGCTCTGACTTCGGACCAGCATTCAGGGTTACCATGCAGAAACATGAGCGACTGTGGCCTTCCTGTAGCCTCTTCTACACTACAGCGCTGGAGTTCTATGTTCCATTTTACATTACAGTACTGCCTATAAGAGCTATGTAAATGAGAGCAAAGTCGTCAAGTTGGGGTTTCCTTTGACCATTTCTTTGTTCTGAAAGTTGTAAGGTACATACTACATGTGATTTCTCATCTAGGAATTCATTCAGCTAATGACCTAGTTGCAGGAACAGAACTCAGTCCTTAAACGAAGAGTGTCTATATGCACCTCTTAGTCTCTCCAGTTTTAGGGTCAGCATTCTGTGTTGTTTCCTCACTGTTTATAAATATTTGTGGCCAAAGGTGGTGGTGCACACCTGTACTTCCAACACTTGAGAGGCTGAGGCAGGAGGATCATGAGTTCAAGGCCTGACTGTACTACATAGTAAGACTCTACCTCAAAAAAAAAAATTGGGAAGCATTGTTTTATTGTTTATATTTCTTTAGCCTTTATTCAGAAGATGGAGTGTCAACTTTTGAGCTTGTTATGAATCTGTACTCCATGTTTAGCTCTTTAAACAACACCTACTTTAATAACATTTCTATGAAATCCAGAGTATGTTAAGTGAATGGATGGACAGGCTTTTGGATACACAATTTTTGAGACTAGCTATAACATTAAAGACATATTACTCTAAGATTACAATCAGAGACAATAAAGTTGCTGCTGTAAATAGTTAAACAAATATAAAAAATAAAACAATGCTTCACAGATTTTTTTGAGGTAGGGTCTCACTCTGTCATACAGGCTATAAATAGTCTGTGCTAGCCAAGCTGAATTACTTTTTATTTTAAAAAATAAAAGGAAGAAAACATACTAACAAACATACATCCCTTTACAAAATAGCACAAGACCAATACAAGCAATACTGAATTATAGACAAAGTGACAGGATATTAGCAAGAATTGCTGTATTACATATTGATAACTTCAAAGTGGTTACTCATGAATATAAATACAGACCTGAAAGATTGATCAAAGAATGAATCATTAACTACTCCTTCCTTTAAAGTACTACGTCAGTAGTAGCAATCTGTTAGCTATACTGTGTATGCGTATACATACAGTTTTCCACTTCTTTCTTTTCTCTCTTCCCTCATTCCAGTTGCTCTTTCCTGCAGTTTCTTTTTGCTTCACAATGTCTATCATACTCCTAACTTTTACTCTCTCTTTCAGGTTCTTACACTAGTGAGATTTAAGTTTTTTTGAAACTTGAACTCATTTATTAGTAAAGATACATGGGTTGACCAAATCATTTATCCATTTGAAGAAATAATATACAAGTAGCAGAACAAGGTTTACAGGTACACTAAGTAAAATGTGCTCATTTCCTATATGTTTGAGTATTCTTACTTCTTAAGTAACTCTTTTTATCATGCATTTGAAAGTATTCATTGAATATTTACCACAGATTGTTAACATCTAATTATAATGCACTAAGCAAAAGAGGCAAAAATTCACGCCTCTTGTACGTCTATAACAATCTGTACTCCCAAGAAGTTCCAAGGAAACGTTTATCTTTTTCGTCTCGGGTCTAATGTGACAGAAGACAAACGCACAGCTACTTCCGCTCCATTCTGTCTCCTACTTGTATTGTTGACCGTGACACCGTTACCAGCGGCAGCCAAGGTGAGAAAAGACCACTGGGCCCATTTCTGATGCTTCCGGACTAGGGAAGATGAAATTCTGGGCTCGCATAGGTATGAAAAAGAATAAGTAGGAATGAATTTGCAAAGAAATCAGCCTGAAAGTACTTTGTATTTTATCAGAAAAGTGTGGGTGTTGTACTTTATTATATGAGGAGCTACACGGTAAAAGTCGTACCTACTAAGTATATTTATTTGTAGAATTTTTAGAAAAAAATTACAAAATTATTTTAAGAAAGTTATATTCACTGAACAATCCCATTAGCCTTTCTCTACAACATCTAAATTACCATCAAGGTTTTATTTCAGTTAACATTTCTGACCTTATTCAAAGTGATTCTCACCTCTACACACATCCTATACTTAAGAGTTTTTCATGAAATACCATCATGTAGCAGCAGCCCTGTTGTCATATGATGCATACTTTTGATTTGCTATTTCTCTTTGTAACATATATTTTTTGATGAATGATAAAGAAAATATATTACCTGAATTTCAAAGACTGTGTAAAGCTTCATACACACACACACACACACACACACACACACACACACATATATATTCAGTGGAGTATATCTCTTAAATTTTTTGGTATGTATATAAATGAACTGTCTTTTCAAATCTCAAACTTTTCTGCATTTGTAATTATTGCCTGACTGATCAGCTGTCAAAGAATCTCTAGCATGATTGTTTAAATGATTAATAAGAAATAAGAAAGCTTCATAACTCACTGCTTATAACACAACACTAAAGAGGAAATATACTGAACTCATTATCCAAGAGCCATTTACTTCTCAACTGTTAAAATTCACACGTAGTAAAAACCCTTAAGAATTCTTTAAAAAGGCACCATGAGGAGATTGACTTTTAGTAAGTCTTTCTAACCTATGTTATTCCAGTATTAATAAAAATTGGGATCCGTTGGCAGAACACAGTTCAGGCAGTTTAAATTGGACTGTGTTAAATACTACACTACAGAAAACTAACTATGCATCCTGAGTGATCAAAGCCACACACTTCTGTGACATTCTTATTACATGAGAACATACTGGGTCTGACTGCCACAACAAGAACCACAGATCAAGTTCTTATTTCTGCTGCCTGAAACACAGGGCAGGGAGAGCTTGTGAAGGACCAGTGTTAGTTCAGCTTCCAAAAGTTACCTAGGATGAACAGGAAGAAATAAGCATATGTGTGATGCTGAAGGGCTGGAAAGGGACATGTAGGATATTCCCGGTGTCAGGCTGACAATGCAAACAAAATTTCCAAGGAAATAGCACAGCAATAGTCAAAGAAAAAGAAACCATAGGATGCATAGAACTAAGGGTGACTTGGACTTGGATCAAAAAGGCTGAGTGAAGTCAAACTTTGATGATACTTTAGATGCTATGCAGAAAAACTAATGAGTTGTCCAGTAAATCTTGAGGGTCAGATTGTCTTGCCATGGGATGAGAGAGACCCAGTGCTTAGCCTGACCCGGTGGAATGGACTGCACTTGACCTCAGTCTCCTGTAGGCCTGAGTGCACACCCTAAGTACCCGTGTCTTTGAACAATTTTCCAAAGATCTGACACATATTTAAACTGATGCTTAGCTATCCTAAGATTGTCCTGCCACATGTACATTAGAATGTCTCAGAGCAGAGAGGCAGTTTCTCTTCCAAGGAACCCAAGAAGATAGTAATCCAGAAATACCTTGTTCCCAAATAACCTCTCTGGGGGTCAGAGAAGCATCCGAGTAATCACTGCCTTCTCTTGCTGAGCCTTGGTGCTTCCCTATGCTCTATGCCCACACTCCAGTAGGCCTTCCGCCTCACTCTTCTCTGTGAGCACTGGTAAATGTTAATCACTACATCCACACCCTCTAGAAAGGGATGCACAGGAGAAGAACGCAGCTCGAGCCAAGGAGCTGTGTCCAAAGCTGGGTTAGACTGCAAGCTACTCAAAGCCCCGGCCTTTGAAAGTGGTCTCACATTAGCTCTCCTACATGTGGACCCAAATTAAATCTATACTTGACTATTAATAATAAAACATGTTCAATAAATCTTCAGTATATTTTTAAAGGTGTTCTCACAGAAAACTTCTGGAAAGATTCAGTACAAGTGAACCATCAGCTCTGTGACGCCCTTGGTCCGCCGTGCCCTAAGGATATGCGTGAATGCCTACTGGGGAACCCAGCCTCAGCTTGGGGCTCATGTTTTCTGGGTGAAAAAGAAATGCGAATATTAATTGTGGCTCTGGTAGGCAGCATAGGACAGAGAAGAGAACTAAAGCAGGTGGGAGTGAAGTTGACCTAGCAGGGAGTCGGTGAGGAAAGTAGACGAGCGAGGGGAAGAATGAATCATGGCTCTCGGGTTTTGAAAGTGGGTGGCTGCAAACCAGTGACAGCATTATAATGGCACTACCAGAGAAGCAATGGAGGAGAGGTGGAGAAGAGGGCAGAGGTGGAAGGAGGGGAGGAGAAACAGAAGGAAAAGGAAAACAATAATATTATTATTATAGTTAACATTTATTGAGCACTTACAAGGTGCCAAGAACACTTCTAAGAACTTTATTTGCATTTCTTCAAATATCTTGGCGTGTGATTACTCACAGGAGGACGAGACTGCTTTACATGAACACATTTATGGCTGAACATATGTTCTTTGCATTTAGTTGTACATATATGGAATTTTCACACAAATGTGTGGCTATATTTCTCTCATATACATAGTGACATTTAAATGCTTTAGGAGCCCGAGTGGATTGCCCTGGCCACATGAAATATAACTCATCCCTGAGCAGTTCATATTATAAGAGTTAAAATGAAAGATTCTCTAAATCACTATTGCTATGAGCGGGAGAAATCTGTCTTCAATTTCTGTCTTGAAAGGATTGGATATTAGGTGACATCAGAGTGAAACAACTGGACTATCTGTGTGTGTTTGAACTGGACATCCTGGGCCTGTGTGTGTGTGTGTGTGTGTGTGTGTGTGTGTGTGTGTGCATTTCACTCACTACATTCTCTCTGTTGACCCACATAAAAATGGTTCCCTGTAACGCATTTGTAGCAGTTTCTTGCCACTTCTGAGTGTCTTTCACCCTTGCTCATTTTTCTTGCTAACAGTTCCCTACTTGGCTTTGGCTCCTAACTATGCAAAGCAGAATGTAATTAACATCACCAAAATAAACCCAATGCCAGTAATTTATGTTTGAAAATTTGATATTCTGGTCAAGAAATGCTGATTGGGAGCATATTTCCCATTATTTTTAATGAGAAAAGTATAATCCCTTACAGCTAAACACTTCACCAAATTTCAGAAATAAAACAACTATACACAAAACATATATATGTATAGCATGTATATATAATATATGTAACTAGCTATGATAGAAAATACTGATAGTATTTGCACCTCCAGGTAAATATATTGAGTTAAACAAACACATATATAAGCATAACATTTACGGAGGAAAACATTTATGAATAAAAATTTTATAATAACAAATTATGAAAAATAGAGAACAGTTTGTTGTAAAAAAGAAAGCCATTTCTTTTTCTTACTTGTTTCATAGTAATTGTATATATTTATTGGGTACAGTGTGATATTTTAAAACATACATACAACGTCAAAGATCAGTTTAGGGCAATTCAGAAACCATCTGCTCAGGTATCATATGTTTGTGTTAGAACATTAAAAATCCTTTCTACTAGCTGTTTGAAACATTCAGTTCATTTTTACGTACCACACTTGTGCTGTTGAACCCTTGACACTGTTCCTCCGATCCAGTTCCTTCCCAGTGCCCAATGACAATCTGCACCCATCCCTCATGAATGCCCTTCCAGGCTCTGATTTTCTTCAAGGTCAATTTTAATATTGTAGATATAACTGAAAACATGCAGTAATTGTCCTTTTTCTGCTTAATTTATTGCACCAAATGTAGTGTGTCCTCCTGTTCCATCCATGGTACTGTAAATAGCAGAATTTCATTCTTTTAAGCATCAGTATTACTCCATGCTGTATGTGAGTTCCTTTATGCACTCCTCTATCAATAGACACGTTGAGAGGTGTCTACAGATAAGTGAGCTGTTATCTGTCATATGACAAACATGAGAAGGTAGCTGCTTCTTCAATACACTGATTTCAACTCTCTTGGAGTTGAACAACCACTAGAGGGACTTCTGGATTCTATGGCAGTTCTACTTGCAATGTTTGAGCAGTTTCCATACTGTTTTCCTAATGATTCCATTAATTTACATTAGCACAGATCAGTATCCTTAATAAACATAGATGCAGAATTTCCCAGCAAAGTACTAGCAAATCAAACCTAACGATGCAAACAAATGTTACACCGTGATCAAGTGGGATTTATCTCAGGGATCCAAGGATGCTGAGACGTGCACAGAGTGAGAAATGTAATATCACAACAACAGCGTGAAGAATAAGGACCATTGTCATCATCTCAGTAGATGAAGAAAAAGCATTCAGTGAAATTTAAAACCTCTTCATGATACGACTATTTCTAATGACAACACATTACCAAGTGAGATAAAAGCTTACAGCTAGAAGGAGAAAAGGACTATGGGAAAGGTCACAGATAGTCATCAGTTGTGGAAATCAATGGTACTTACAAAGGAGTAAGAAACAGATGATCTCATATGCTCCAGGCATTTGTTGCTACATAGCAAACGTCACAACTTAACATACCAGTTCATAATTGCCCATCCCCTACTCCTGCTTCCCCCTAGCTAGTAAAAGTCATTCTGCAAGTTTTAGAGATCTTTCTCTTCAATTTATAATCTGTGAAGTTAGAAGGGTTTCTGTTTCCACCGTACCAGTCTAGTACGTACTAGCGACATGTTCTTTGGATTCTTTTGATGGAGTATTTTAAGAAAGGCAGGGCAACCTCTTCACTATCATGAGCCTGCCCCTCTCAAGGCCGGTTCCGCAGTGATGGGCCAACTCTTCAGGTACACAGACTAACATCCAAGAATTCATGCAGAAGAATTTCATTACTAGAGTGCACACCAATCTCCCCCATCTCCCAAAACTCTCCAAATCTTTCTTAGATATGACTGCATCCATCTCCACCTAATTCATAGCCCCTACTTATTTTCTTTTCCCTGTAAGAAAAAGCAAATAATTTTCTCCCTTTCTGCCTTGGAAAACAGTAGATTCTTGGAACGGAGTCCTGAGGAACTGTGTTTTTGTTGTTCCCTTGTCTGTTTCTTGCCTAACGTCATCTATTAAACTGGTCCAACATTTAATCAACTTTGTAAATTATAACTTTGTAAATTATAACTAGATATGCTTTCAATGTGAAAATAACTTCCTTTATGTTAAAACTTTCAATGCTTTTCAATTAGTAAGTCAATATACTGAACAGAACGCCTAAGGCTCTGGAGAATCTGCCCACAGATTTGACCTTCCCCTCTGTGAAGTTGAGGCCACATAGGTAGCCTCCTGGTCCATGCAGCACTGAAGTCTCACACAGGATGGCCTTTCCTCCTCTTTCCACCTCTCCCTGCCTACTTTCCCGCCAGTGACCAATTTAACGTCTTAGTTCTCACCCCGCTTCCAGTTTCAGCTTAAATGAGACTTTCCTAGAAAAATCCCCTTCTCCACCATTTCCCGGGCTTTCAACCACTTCATTAATCACTACTCATTCTTTCCCCCAGTAATTTTTCCCCTTGACACTTAAAATACTTTCCGGTTATACTTTTGTTTGTGTGATTCTTATTTTAATATATACCTCTGTTAAACTCTAAACTCCATGAGAGTGAGGAATCACATCTGTTTACTCATCCTTAATTTTTTAGTATTCAGCAGGCATCTGGCACATAACTGTTTGTTTAATTAGTAATAACGAGCTAGAAGGAAGCATGAACCATGACGCCTAAAAGAATATTTCCTGAAACCTGCCTTCGTGTTTCACACTCTCCCCTGGTCTGAAACTTCATTTCTTGATACAGGGTACTTGACAGTAAGACTTGCTAATAAGGTATAAACACTTGATGAAGGGCTTTTGATATCAAAGACTTGTTAGTTTTTCAAACAGTTAAGTAACACATTATCGCATTACTCTAAACTGAGCATTCTGTGACTATCTTGTCTCTTCTTGTTTGGCGGCTAGGAAAATAATATTATTTTCTGCTCTGATATTGCATTCTGTACATCTAAGTATGAAAGGGCGTTTACAGGCCCTCTGGCAGGGAAAATCTGTTCTTGGTTAGAGACTCAACTACTCACAGACCCTCCACTTGGGCAACAACCACAACGCTGACTGCATAACATTGTTAAAACTTCCCAAAGCAACAGTAGCCAGGAGCATTGCTGTTTAATCACTTTATACCCAATAAAGTATGGGTTACACAATATTTTTATAGTGTCATGGTAACGTAATGAGTCATCCTCCATTACAGGCCAGAATACTTGTGTCTATGATCAGGGCACATGGTGATCACAGCCAAGATGGAGGGATACAGACAGAGTCCTACCGATTTTCATTTCTCTGGACTTTGTGATAACCACCCACAGCATTCGTTCAGATTCTGCATGCAACAAATTTAATCCTTTCTTTGTATGGTATGATTGTTTTTACATTTGGAAATTGTATCAAATAGCTGAGATAGAAGGAGATGGGCTCTTTGATGATATCTTTGAACAGTCTTAATTGTGTCAGTAAAATCTCTCCAATTCCTGCGGAAGAATGGATGACTTCCGAGAAGTTTTTCTGGAGATGATGATTCAACCAGCTGTGTCTACAGAGATACCGCTCCCTGACAGGGACACCCTGCTGACTGCTGAGCTTTGTCAGTAACTTCTTCTTATGCAACCTGGTATTTTCCACAAATTTATATTTCTATCCCCTATTTGACTGACACGACCTAAAAAAGCAGCCCTACTGTTCACTATCCCTGTGAGCAATGGATTCATGTTTTTATTAACTAATCTGTTTGATCTTTTTTAATTTGTTGTTTCTTATGTGTTGAAAAGATTTATTGTCTGTACATCTGAACGTTTGGTAGAATTACACAAAGAGTATGATGGTTTCTTTTTAAATGTTAAAATTGAGTTGAGACTATGGAAGATAATGCTAGGCAACACCATTCATAAGTTAGCATTGAATTGGTAGAACAATTCTGAGTTCTAGAGAGCTAAAAGGGAAATGATCAACAAGACTTTTAGAAAACGAACACTCAGGAGAGGAACGAGTGAGGTTTAACTCACTCTAAAGAGGAATATGGAGTTTAAACTTTACATGGGGACTAAACACAGGGGTAGGTAATGATTAGGTCAAATTCAGAGGTATAAATAGAAAATTTGAACACAAGATAATGGATACATAAATACACAAAATTATGATCATCTTTAGGAGTGAATTATAGTATAATATTTGGCTGCATTTTATTAAAAATCACGATGCCAAATACAAAATCCACCAGGATTTCTTGTGCGATAACACAGGGGAAAAAATGGACAATGAATCCAAGCCAGAAAGGTGTTTTTAAATCATAGAGCCACTACCTCTTGGGTGTGAAAGCTTAGAAAATTACTTATGTCTTCAAAGCATCAGTTTTCTTATTTTTAAAGTGAAGGAGGGAAAGATGACTCCTGAGTTTATTGTGATTATTATACAAGACAATGCATGTAAGGACTTAATTATTCATTATTTATTAGCTACTCTTGTGGTATGGATGTTTATCCAGCACCCAGAACAATGTATGGCAAATATTAAGTCCCCAGGACAGGTGCATGCCTGTAATTCCAGCGCTAGGGAAGCTGAGTCAGGAGGATCACTGCAAGTTCCAAGTCATCCTGGACTATATGGTGAGTTCAAGACTACCCTGACTGCATAGTGAGACGCTGTCTCAGAATAAAATGTCCACAAAATTTTTTTATTCATTGAATGAAATACTATTTCTAAAAATTCCCCAAATCTGTGGGGGTTTTTTTCATTAAGACGCATGACTTTTTAACAGATAAAAGAGTAAAAATGATTCAGTTCAATTAACTTCTCTAATAAAAAAAACACATAGTCAAAGAATGTTAGTTAATAAGACCATCTTCATATATGAACCATAGGCCTGAAAAAAATAATAAGTTAACAAACAAGAAAGATAGATAAAACATAGGAGTTTGGGGCTGCATATCCTACTAGGAGGTGACTGCAAGCTAAACTCTGTAATTTTCAGAAATGTTTTAGAACTAAGGATTATTCCCACTAATTTATAGTCCCCTACATGTATTACATACCAGGTGTTTTGTAAATGAGTTTACTTTGATACTGAGCAAAAAGCTCAAATGTTCTTCAGGGTCCATGATTCACAAACGTAGGAGAGGATGATCAAGTTCCTCAAGTAGTAAATTAAAACTGTGCTTAGCAATATTGTATAATTTTGAATCAAAACATACAAAGAAATGTAGAAAGAAATATGGAAAACATGTTACTTTGCTTCCACCTATAATTTCCGAGGAAGGGGAAAAGGGTCGTCTATAAACGTATGACAAATTGATGAAGAAATCTGGTAACTAAATCACCCTCCTGCATTTCAAATATCAGTGCAGAGAGGGCCAGATGGTGAACTGAAAACCTGCATGAGCACTGCCTTCTAATGAAAACACTTACATGCTTTTCATGGCTACAATTAGTATAGCTTCTCTGCTCTTCTCCCTCGATGCTAGACCTTGTTAGACTGACCTCTTATGTCAATAAAACCAGCTTGAAGTTCACATGCAAACACATTCATAGCAAGCAACCTCCCTTGTTAGTTAGGGAGGTTAATCAAGGTAAAGCCCTGGGTAGATGCAGTATATTCATTTCTAAATTGAAAAGTTCTCTTGATATTAAAGTTTGGAGGGAAGAGTATTTACTAACCCTATAAAATTGAATTACCATCAAACAAGGGAAGTGGCTCTGCATATTTCATATATGAAAGGAAAATATTTGGTATCCACTCAATTTTTCTGCTCATAAGTTCTGTCTCAGAATTCTCACATATATGAATGGATAAAAAAACATAAAATCAATGCAAGAATATTCCAACAACAGCCTCCTCTTCTTCCTGCAGCTTATTTTTTTTTACTGCTTGGAATTAGTAAGAATGTGTGGGACACAGAAAGGCAGTACTCAGGACTTTCTGTGCCTCATCAAAGCTGCATCTCAACAGCTGCTATTCAGAGGTGCTAGAGAGAGATGGGCATCTGTTAGACAGATACCTTGTTTTTCCCAATATTAGTTTCCTTATAGTCATAAGTAACATAGATTGGAATATCCGTCTGTGCTCGTGGTGTGAATATGAGCACTGTAGCTTCCAGACTTTACTTCCTCAATATTTACTTTCAGAAAAGTAAAAATAAAAAGACCTGACAAGCCAGCAGCAGGTCTTATATACCACAGAGAGGATAAAGGAAGCGTGCATTTAATGAGGAAGGTACTAGTTCACTGGTAATGGCTTTCAAAGCCATCAGTTCTCTTTCTCATTTCAGGGATATGAAGGATTTCACAAATGTGAAGCACTTGCAATACTGTCTCTAACAGGATTTTCAGGGTTATTGCATGTGTCTTTCAACAGCTCCTCTATCCAAAAAGCATTAGAGAACTTTGTGAAAAAGCGTTTAGCTTGATCTTAAAAATATACATGAAAAAGGTGCATTCTGATGAGTAGAAGAAAATGAGGGTGACAGGTATAAACAGGGGCCATACAGGGAGGAAAATGCGAGTGGTAGTATGTGACACATGGACCGGAGTATAGCTTTTACGCTTATGATCTTCGCAGTTGATCAAACACGTGCTTCTCAGCTAGCCGCCAAGTGACCCAGGACATGTTTCTCCATCGCCTTGTTCCCCAGTTTAATCTTCTATAAAAAAAAAAGGGATATGATAGCACTTAACTCAAGATCTGGTTATGCAAATCAAATGAGTACAAATAAAGGGCCCTCAGCACACCACAAGCACTCAGTAAAGATGAATTATTATTCTCATGGTTGGCACACAACATCTGTTCATTGAATGAATAAGAGAATGTGTGAAATGATGTTAGTAAAGACATAAAAAGACAAGCCCAGTCTGAAGAGAGAGGAGAACTACACATGCAAAGACCCCTCTCAAGTCTAATTTCCTTATGTTGGCTGTTCCTTAATTATCAGGCTCTGTGAAACCACAGAAGATTTAAGGGTCAACCACAGTTTTGTGTAAACAAGGCATCTGGACCAAGACAGACAGGATTTGCTCTCTACTTTCAGTGCTTCTGAGGCCTGATCTTGCAGATTACTTAGGGTCTTAGTTTTCACCATCATAAAAATGGGGAAATTATATAGAGTCCAGCTCACTGTCTTGTCCAAACGTTAAAAATAATTAACAAATATATAGATTCTTACTGCAATAACTGAAATGCCACAGCTACTTCATCGGTAATGACATTATTATTTTTATCATCCTTTTGCTTCTATTCCCTGAGAGGGAGGTTTGCAGCATGAATAAACTCCATCTCTGAGCGTGTGTGGAGGGTAGAGAATGCTTGTTCCTCAGATACTACTGCCTGCCAGATAGAAAACTCATTTCTCACTCATATTTGAAATGATGAAATTGTAGAAAGGAAAAGAGAAGATCTGTTCAGGGACAAAGCAGTCCATCCTTTGCCATCACTGCCTAGTTAACGATGGGGATTCATAAAGGCCAAAAGTTCTGTGCATTCAAATTAGTAGCAAGTAAGTGAGCACTGGGTCAATTATTAGTCAATAGTGGTGTCAACAGTGATGTCGGATGTCAGCGATGCAAGAAAGTTTTCCTATACACAACTCACTGGTTCTCTATAACACTTGTTAACAAGGATTCTATCATCACGTTTCTTACTGTCAATAAGGAAAGAAAGCTTCCCTCCAAGGAAGGAAATCCTGCAAATATGCCATAGAAAGGAAGCAGTACAATCCAAGCCCTCATCCTGGTTTCTGATTTGAAACTCCACGGTCTTTCCATTATATTCTTGCCTCCCTGGAAATTAGTTTGTCTCCAAGGCCTTGTCTGTATAAACCAATTATGATGAAACACTTGATGGGTTTTCCAATATTGAAAATTGAATTTGACCAATTGACTTTTCTCAGCCATTCCTACCCAGGATTCAGTAATGCATGAACCCCTTGGGGTCTGTGTAGGTTTACTCGTGGGAAGAAAACTTCAAAGTAGAGATGATTCTCAGTCCCAAGGCGCCTTTCTGGAGGCAAACTGAAGGTGGAGTGTTTAGTTATCATTCTCAATTGGCATGATTTGCCTGAGCTTCATCTGGTCCTACACCAAATTAGAAGCAGACCACAATGAGAATGTTGTCTAGTGCCAGTCAGGTATCAACAAGCCTCTCAAGTAATTCTGGTACAAAAGAAGTTTGAAAACCACAGACACAGATGAAGTTTTTATAAAAGTACTGATTTTATGGCAAGAGCCCTGTTCTATTCAACCTGGCATTCAGATTTTTCAGAGGGTTGTAGCTTTCTCATCAATCAGTTCAGCAAGGATCAGACATAGTCAACAATGGCATCTCTGAAACTTTTCATGCTTTTAGGCTGTAGAGTTTTCTTTTCAAACCTTGACAGAATTTTTAAAATATTCATTGACTGGTGGTCAGTGTAGTGCCTCTGGAAATTAATAGCTGGCACACTTACCTGTGGAGAGAAGTCAAGGAGAGTAAAGGTCATTTGGACATGGTGCCTCAGATAAGATAAAAATGACCAAAGGATTATGGAAATACGAACTGACACGAAACATGTAAAAATAAAAACTAAGTCATTGATTTACATTTGTCTATATTTTCCACTTACGTAGCACTAGTGGTATATATCCACTGATTACAATTCAAGGAAAGCTTTGAGAGTGATTACGGTACTGGAAGCAGATTACTTGGATAAATAGGGACAGTAACGCTTCTAAGAAGTCTCTGCAATCAACCACAGCACCTCTGCTCCTGGTCCGTTTGGTCTCATCACGCTGTGACTTTGGTCTGACTTTCGGTAAAACTAGAATATGCAAAAGACTGGTTTCTGAACGTTGATTACAAAGAGCCTCCCTATTTCTGTCTTGCTTTCTTGAAATATGTAGGAGAAGAACCACCACATAAATAGTCCTGATCTCTCGACACTGCCATGGCATAGGGAGCTCCAAACCAGCCACGTGGGGAGGACACGTGGCCAGAGTAGGACACCCAGCCATCGGGCCCCTCTGAGGCACCAGCCCTGGGAGGAAACTATCTGTCCTGGACGTGAAGCTCTCAGGAGCTTGTAGATCACTGGCTTCCAGCTCCATATCACAGCAGCTTCACAGACAATTGCATGGAAAGGGTGAGCCCAGTGAGTCCACAAGGCTACAAGACATATTGAAAACTTGCTTGGATAAACTAATAGATCTCCCAGTGACTCCTTACGTAAAAACAGAGAATGGAAATGCTAAATTTCAATCGCTATGCAAATAATCAGAAGCACAAAATATATACAAGTTGACTATTACTCCAGTTTTGTGGTTTATTATTATTTCTATCATTTCCTTTCAAACAAAGTCACACAAACTTAGATTTCCTACACAACAGTGCCCAAAATATCTACTGGGTCCTGTCTTCTTCTACCCAAGCAATTCAATCAACAGAATGCAGGAGAAAGCTAAATTTCATATCAGAGAGATTTGTGTACACATGATCGCTCATCAAATTACTCTCCATTGAGCGCCGAGCCCTTAGAGAGGAAAACATGAGAAAAGCACAGAAGGTAACAAAGCTTAGCACATACATGAAAACAGTTGAACAACAGCTGGGATAGTAGGTTTGAGAAGGTTAGTGTGCTTCATAAGATATAAGTACGTTTGTGCTTTCATCCATTTTGCTGCTCTTTGTACACTGCTCAAGAGTGGATAAAAAGAAACTTTTCCTCTTTATCATTTGCGGTTAAACATATTCCACTGCTGCTTCTGTCACCTCTACACTGCTGTTGGGCAGAAAATAAGCAGACACAGATGATAAGCACAGCCTTGTTTTGTACATTAGAATATAAATCACAACCAGGAACCAGATTATTGCTAAGATGCTTTATCATAGCTCACTCAATACACATTAATTGATCCATGCGTTGTGCGCTGGTGACCAGTAAAGGACTAGTTTTACATCACACTTTGCCCATGGTTTGGTTATTTTGATGATCAGACAACTGAATTTGATTGATAATATAATTGATCACCTGGAATTCACTATTAACAAGCTGCTTGATTTATCATCACCTAAGATTTCCGTTAGCAAGAGGAATTTATCCAGCTCAAAGCAAACAATTTTTCAAGGCCAATAAGTAATTGTTCCATGGTCAAATATAATCCTCTGTCAGCCTCACCCCAGAAAGCCAATGAAGTGTAATCGAACAAACCATGGACTACAAGTTAGGAAGCCTCATGAATTTTATCAGTACTTTTGAGCATTTGGCAAATAGCAGTTCTGTGTTAGATGCTTCTAGACCCAGCCCTGTGCTAAGTGGATTTTAATGTCTACTATAGGTGAGCTTTGTCCCTGTCATAAAACATTTATATGAATGAGAAGTGATGTAAGCTTTAACATAGCAGTGAGTGATGTGATTTGGGGTTGCAATATGTGAAACGGGATTGATCAGGTGACCATAATTATTCAAAAATCTTGAGACAACCTTGCTGTTTGAAGTCTGCAATAGAACCTGCTTTCATTGAAATATATTTTGCTGCTTCAGTATAAGAAAAATATTAACTGTTTTTTATCAGAATATTAGCAGTGCATTAAACTTTGTATCTACTTCTGCTTTTAACTTTCCTGTCTTATAAAATTTGTATTGCCTTATAACCTGGGTGCACCTTTTAATTATTTATTTCATTTAAAATCTCTGCAATTTGAATACTCTAAAAATGAACAAAGAACAGCTATGTACTATAAGGGCTCAAGATCACTTCTAGGAGATTGTCACAGAGTGACTACTTTTAGTGGAACTGCACAAGAGTGTAATAAACACATCTGAGACCTAACCTGGAGTCACTAACTAGGGACAAGTAACACAGCATGGCTGGCAACCAGGGGAGCCCTAGGGTTTCTCTCATTTTAAGAGTAAAGTTGCACAGGACACATCACCGTATGTCAGCGAGGGTGGCTATTATGAAGAAAAGAATGTAAGTAATAAGTGCAGGAAATCATGCAAAGAGCAAGGGAATGCTATTGGTAAGAATATAACTAAGTGTAGGCATTATGGAAAACAGTATAAAAGCTTCTCAAAAAATTAGAAATAGGACTACTGAGGAATCCAGCAGTCCCATTACTTGGTTTATATCCAAAGGAAATGAAGTCAGTATATTGAAGAATTCTTTTGAAAAGACTGTCTTCTTTAAAATCCAAGATGAAACGCTTTGGCCAATGAAATGAAGCAGGCAGGAGAGAGCATGAAAGCGTGGGCGCACAACACTGTCTTCTTATTCCACAATGCAAAAACACTTTGCATTGATGCCGTGGCTTCTGACCAACTTTATGAACTGAGAAAGTCCAAATAAAGAGAAGACTAGAGGACCTATCTTACCTGGCACTACGACCTTGATGACTTGTTGATCAAGCTGAGAACCCAGAGTATTTAAATTATGTCATATAGTCAAACCCAAAGAACAAAACTACTATAACTCTTTCCAAGTAAATATGTGTGCGAGTAGTGGTTAGAGGACATTTACTTTTATCTAATCTGCAAAACTCCTAATGTATTGCAGACATAGAGGCAATTACAGCTTATTCCCACCATGGAACTACTTGTAGGCAATAACGCTGTTCCCCTGTGCTGACCTACATAAAAAGATTTAAATCGTGTCTATTTTAAATGTTACTAAGTCAATGAAAATTATGTGTTGGGCAGCATTACGCTACAGATTGCAAATTATGTATGCATTAAATCGCCATGAAATATCAATGAGGCCTCTTGTACATTTATATTTCAGCTAAAGTGTGTTGATTTTACCTCAGTGATGCAGGCCCAGCTACTTGCACAGGAAGTCTCATTAGGGGACATTCGGGTAATTCTTCACTCTTCCCATCTGTATGGGAATGCATATTAACCAGCACCAAATGGGCTTTACAGAAAGTATTAATCCATTTATAGACACTCTCAGCGCCCTGTGTACAGGCCAGCTCAGTACTCAGAATAATGTTGCTGTGTGAAAAGTGATTTTTGTTTCTTTTTCCTGTACTATTACCCTGATGTTTGTTGCCTTCATTTTCTGTGAATTGCTTAGGCTCAGTTTCATTTCGCAAGTGTAGGTTAATTTGCCAGTGAAAACACATTTTTGCATGCATGTACACACAAACACATTCTGTCCCAAAACTTACGTGAAAAAATACCATGAATATCTAATTGAGGCATAAATTATTAAGCACATTCTTACAAATTTTTCCTTGTTAAATTTTAATCTTGCTGATTTAATCATACACATTTAAACACCATAATAGTGATGTGTATGCACTTAAGCAAAATTGCACGATAAGCACAAAAAATGACAGATTAGCCTCTTGTAATATCTTCAAACAATTACAGGAAAAATCGGGAAAAATAAAATTGAAATGAAAATAATACAAAGCTCTGCAAACCTGGAAAACCAAAAGGACAGTAATAAATGTACACATTGATACAGCACGGTTTCAGTAATGCAGTCACTGATGTTTGTGACATCCAATTTATAAATACCTTTGGCAATATAGCCCATAATTTTGTGCCTGAGAGATTATTTCATAATGTAAAATGAGTGTCAGGTAAGGTCTTTGCTAACTGCCTTCATGTAACTTTGCAGTAGTCCTGAGTAGTAGAGCTTCCCTCGTTGCTTTCTATGCCTTTCATGTATTTATAATTAGTTTCTTCACCATCTTCCAGACGCTTCTTAGCTAAGTAAATACAAATACATGTATACAGTACAGTGATTTAAAAGGTCAAATACACATACACGCACACACACACACACACACACATAGAAAAGGGATGCAAACAAAACCAGTCAGTTTTGTTTAATTGTCAGTAAGAATGAGTTTTAATAGTAATTAAGACTAAAACATTATTCACAGTTGAGATTATGTGAGGAAAATATTTTCCCTGAATAATTTTTCCACTTAAGTTGCGGAGTATGATGACTATAGCCTAATAGAGAAGGCCGAAAGCAAGATAAGAAGTGGCATTCTGTCATCGCTGCTTCTATTGCCAATAATTGTACAGGGGCCACATACTTACTGAGGTAGAGAAAAATCTCACACACACACACACACACACACACACACACACATATACATATACATATATATATATATATATATAAAATATCACACGACTTAAATAAATAGAATAAAGATAATTCTGTTTTCTGAAACTTCTGCGTGACTGCATTTTCTTAATCAAATTTCTTACATTCTAAAAGAATTTATCTCCAAGGTTTCTATTGGCCATTCCAAGTTCATTTTAATGTTTAAGCACAAGAATGTGTTAATTTATCTGGAAAATATGTATATCCTGGCATGCCCAACTAGCATACTAAGCAGTTCTGGCAGCAACAGGGCTACCTCTGAGGTAAGCAGTGTGCCTACAGTGTCCCTGTCACTGAGGTAGTCCCCTCAATAGGATGCTTGTGAAGCCATCTTTGTGATTTGTAACCAACCTTCACTTTTGCCTTTAATTTTTCCTTTATTGCTGAGACCTAATTTACAGAGACAGCTCCAAGGCTCCCTCTACTGAATGATTCACATAGTGAGTGCCAATATCTCTGCAGTATGGACAAGGCTGTCCATTTTGTGGATGTTTAGAAGGCATATATATTGAACTAACACTTCCAGGATATTTCTCAAATTAATAATTCATTAAAAAAACAAACTGAAAGCGTTGGTAGCAAGCACACAGCAGTCAACAAACAAACCAAGTTTTTATCGTATTACACTGGTATCCCATACAGGGTTATGATCTACAACCCAAACAACTGATACCAACAGGCCAACAAGCTGAACAGGAAGCACTCACTAAGGTACACTTCACCTGAGGGTATTTTTGTGGCAGAACATTCATCTCAGGGTATGGTGCACATCCTGCTGTTATGAAACCCAGAGACCAGCAGCAGAGACCTGGCCACACCTCCAATTCCCATATCTAGCCATTAGGTCTTTGTAGACGCCATGTGTTAAAAATGGCCATAGATGCCCCAGCATTTCTTCTTTAAAACTTTCCTGTCATCTCTATTGACCCAGAATGTGCATCTCTGGTTATTATCATTAACCACTGATCAGTCTCTTAGGTTTCAAAATTACCTGAGTGATTTTGGGGCACCATGAGCCATCACTCGGTCTGTTGGTCTCAAAATGACACAGGCAGCAAGAAGCATGCTTTTGAAGTGGTTCAATAAGAAGGCACAGAGAGCTTTACTTCTTCTTCCCCCGGCCTTACTCTTAACTGTTTCTTTCTTTTCTTCTAACTCTACATTCCCTACTCTTCATTGCTTTATGTACTTCATGCACCTCTTTGCACATATATTGCCATGCGATTTCTTCTATTTATTTTTTCTCTATGTGTATTTATTTATTGACCTGAAAACGTTCATGGCTCCCTGGCATTCTCTAAAGGACCCTCTATGCTTGTGCAATTGCTGAACTTTTGCCTCATTGTTTTAGGCGCATAACATAGTTCATTCACAAGCAAGACATCAAACATCACAACAGAAAATAGCTTTACTTTCTGTCTACCTTCACTTCTTTATTTCTGTATAGATATTGAGTTGAAAACTTAAAACAAATAAAAACTCAAAGTGGGTCCGTTGGATACTACAGGACAATTACAAAGACTCATTTGCCATAAATATTGCAGGTGCTGTTTAACCAAATGAAAAGGAGGCCCCAGTATCAACATAACCTGTATCTAGTTACAAGCAGGAAAATCTGAGGATAAACCATAGCTCTGCTCCAATAGCAAAGTTCTCACCTGAGTTCCATTCTCTTGACTTTGTTGTTGCTTTTATTTTTAGTAATTTTGCTTTGCTACGCTAAGAAAAGCAGACACATACCACCCAAGCATATTCAGTCCATTTAAGAATATTATTACTTGCAGGATTCAGTAATTGTAGGAATAGTAAAATTCCATTCTTTCTATCAGACCATTATCCTATTTAGACTGTCCCATCTGACACAATTAATGCAGTGTGTTTTTGGTTGTGCAGCAAGTCAGAGCGAGAGCATCTAAATCTAAGAAATTCTTGCTGCCACAAGAATATCTTTTCATTGGTTCAGTCCCATATCAGCAGTGACACCCAGTGGATGGAAATGTCCCGAGCAGGAATCTCAGCCCTGTGTCCCTGTCGACGCTACCTCCTCTCTCCAGGGAAAGATTTTCCTGTGAGCTGTGTTTCTCTGACCTTCTTACAGTCTCCACAGGAAAAGAATTTATCAGATTGCCTAATGCCAGCCAGCTTTTCTTTCAAATTTCCTCAAATTGGAAAGGCTCAAATGTTTCCTTTGCAATGAAGACATTTAAACCTATCAAAATATGTTCTACTAATCTGATAGTTGGTTCCTAAAAATAAAACCAGATATATAAGTGTAAGGACAAAAGTAGAAAGAGGTGCTCAATTAATTTCACACATTTGGCACTTTAAAAATGTAATTGCTAACAGACATCATGGATTTATTATTTATTCACAGCAAGTCATTTAGAGCATATTAAACTAAATTGTGAGGAAAAAGTTATATAAACTGAAGGCTAAAATCAGCTTGATTCCAAGTGATGGCTATCAGTAAAAGTATATCCACACTTTAGAGTGAAAGAATTCTATTAAAATTAACAAGTTCAGCCACTTTCACGGATAAAATAAATGACCTTTTATTTGAAAATAACTCATGAGTTGAAAACAACTCATAAATCTTTTCAAGTTTGCAGTATGGCTTTTTTATTCCACAAACTAATTTGTGGAATCTTTTTCAATAGAATCTCCTGTAAAGCAATGACAAAATCTTGTTTTAGTTTGGTTGCAAGATAAATTGTTATTTTTCCTTGATGTAATTAACACCAAGAGAGTTTCTAAATCAACAATCATTAGATCTCTGTACAGAGTACAGCACTCAAATATTCCTGCCTCATTGTTTCTGTGTAATTTATGGAGTCACCTACTGAAAGCTGTGATGTGTTAGCAGGGTTCAAGGAACATCTTTGGACATTATCAAATTCACTGCTTCTGAGGTATCCAGTTTGCAGGCATGGTGCATGAAGGGGGTTTAACTTTCAGAAAGAACACAGAATTGGGAAGCAAAAGGATTAATACTGAGCTCCTGGTAAAGTGGCAGTCACCTAAGTGAAGAAAATGCAGTGTGTGAGGATAAAATTCCCTTAAAGAAATGGGAAGTTTTGCTGCTACTTAAGCTGAAGAGAGTGGCTATATTTTCTACAGATAGTTTAGCTTGGTCTCGTTTACTCATTTTGCTTGAAGCTCATGTCCATGAGGTATGGTGACAGGTGATACGAGAACTGACTGAGTGTGACAAGGTGAGGTCACCGATTATCCCGGGATACCTAAGATCACCAATGCAAGTGGGTCCAGTGGCTTCTGCAGGACAATTACTCAATAGTGTCATCAGCTGAGAGTAAAGAAAGGGATAGCATTTATGGTTTGTTGAGAAGGTTTCTTTTATGCAAGACATCCCAAGCTCCATAACCCCCAAGGCAGTGGACACCTCAAGGGATGTGACAGCACCTTGGATGTTAATGTCTCCAAGTGCTAAAGGCTTGGTCCAGCAGAGGGGCTCTGCTGGGAGGTAGAGGGATCCTCAGGATGTGGGCACTGCGAGAGTTCCCTTGGTCACTGTAGGGTTGCCCCTGAGGGCATTCTGGGATCCACCTCTGGCTGCCTCCTGGTCATGAGGTGAGCCGCGTGCCCTACTGTACTCTTCCGGTCACTGATTCTCACTCTTGCGCCAGAGGACCAAGCTCACGTGTCCACTTGATGTGGCCTGGAATCTCCAGGGTCATGAGCAAAAATATTAAAAATAAACCTAAGAACACCTGTCACTGCAAGGAAAGACTCTCTAAGGAAAATACTGAACATATTTCTTAAAGGATACGTGATGCTTAGAGGAATGATGATTGGTAGGCTCTCAGGAAAAATCAGAGATTGGGCCAGTTTGTATTTAAGAGGATGAAGCCAGTTCCGCCACCCATGTCTTCATTCTTTCCTCAGACTGAGTGAGTCCCTACTTTGGAAATAGGGATGAATTTGCCTTTTCTGCCTATGTGTGTGTGAATTGCAAGAAATAGTCGTAGATATTTTTTTCTCTCCAAATGGTATGATCTTCCCTTTTCCCATCCCGTGTCACACATTTTAGTCATAATAAATTTATTAAACTTTTGTCTATCTTAAAATGAAAAATGAGTAGATGTTAGTTTACATGTGAAATTATTAGAATTTTTTTTTCTTTTACAAAGCAGGTTTTTTAACAGACTCATTTTTAGAAAAAATTTTGCCTCAGCAAAACCGTGCAGAGGGTATAAAGTTTTTCATATACTTTTTCCACCACACCTTCATAGCCTCCTCAGTGATCATCACTGTCCCTAGCTGGGTGCCATTTTCAATATCTGATGAACTGACATTGATCTTTCAGAGTCACCCAAAGTCCATAGTTAACATTAGCCCTTTCCCTGAAAGCTATATATTCACTGAACTGAGACAATAAGTAACCCTACAATGTGTCTCCACCATCATCCAAGTTGATTTTCATCAAGGGAAAAAGGTTGTGGATCCTGATATCTAAATGAACTCAACAACCAAGTGATCAAGGAAGGCATCAACACAGAAGGAAAGGAAAATGGCAAGAGAAGGTGAGAAGGAAATACAGCAAGCAAGGCAGGAGAAAGAGAAGAAACTGATTAGGTGGACAAAAAGGAGAAAAACAACTGCAAACTAATTTCATGTGCTTAGTTCCTGCCAGAGTGCTTTGAATAAATGGAATAATCCTTGAGAAATTTACTGTGAACTGGCTCAGGAAGCTAGGAAGGTACCATTTACTCACTTGAATGGCAAACATCCCCTCAAGTGTATGGAGATAAGTGTGCTGCAGGCCTTGTGAACAAAAATTTTGTAAAACCATATCAAAAACAGAACACAAGAATGTGAATTTTACTTGAAGAAAATCAGAAATGATGGGGAAATAAACTTCAATGCTTTGATTGTATTTCATGTTTTATACTTGACTTGTTTTGTGAACTTTTTATAGAAATACTAGATATACCAAACACATTAAGAGTGCACAACTTGATGAATTTTTGGAATTTTGAACACACTTATTTGTGTGATCAGTGTCCCTAGTAAGAATTAGCTATTGTGAACATCACACACACCATATTTAAACCCATGCCAGATTTTAATATCCACAGCAAATATAATTTGTTTTCAAACATGATAGATTAGTTTCTGGACCATATATGAATAGAATTATACACTATATGTTCTTTAGGATTCTGATTTAGTTGGCCCCAAAGTCAGGTATATGATATTGTTACGGGAGATACGCAATTTGTTCACTTGCAATGTTATGAAGTATTTGTTGTATCTTTATATAGCAGACTCTTCAATCAAACTACTAATGATCAAAGATTTTATCATTCATGCCTGTTATTTCTTATAATATTTTTATTTTTCAATGAATTTATCATAGATCATAAATTTCTTGAAGGAAAAACATTATCATATTTATATTTATCCCTAGTTCTTAATTGGCTAGACTTGGAAGTGTTGGTTGAGATACATACCTTTTGCCCCAGTATATACATACCAACACACACAAACTCACACTCAACTGCACACCCACACAGCAATGAAAGAAAGGGAGGGTGCACAGTGAGTCTGTAAGTTGAATAAACACTGTTGAGAGAACTGCAAAATCATGCTTGAAACCAACTAATGAAAGCTCATTAGGTAAAGTGTTTATCACTAACTCTCCAAACATAAATGTATACAAGTAGTAATGACCTGGATGAAATGTATAGACTTATCACAGAGTGAGTTCATGCATGAATTGTAAAGAAATATGTACTCTCAGACTAAGATACTTCAATGCACAAATGAGATGTAGAAGGTCATTCAGTTACTTCATCTTATATGTGCACGTATGAAGACACACAAGCATGTATACACACAGGAACACATACATGCACATACTGAAAACAACTTGTCTATAAAACTCCACCTGCAGAGTTTCCATTCACACGAGTGAAGCAGACAGCTACACTCAGCTCTATTGAATTGGAAAAGGTCCATTTTGCACATTACTGCTTACAATGAATTCATGAGAAGTGTGTTTATGTTTCCTATGTACAAGTGTGAATGACACTGCCCCAAGGTGGAGGTGCACCTTGATGATGGGCCTTCCTGGAATGGCATAGATGTGAAGTCGATGCTTGATGACCAGTTCCCCCCATGGACTGGGCGTTGCTTCTTCCAGTGTGTTCATATGCGGCCCATGTTCTGCTATAGCCTGGTACTGGTAATCAGACTTCACAAGCTCAGAGGATCTAGTCATTCAAAACAAGGTGAAAATTAGCTTCCTACCCTCCACTTCATAGTAATGACTCTCAGCTTAATTTGTGTTCCAATGAGGTTGAGTTCAGCTGTCTACAAGGTGTGAAAATATTCATTAATTTTCCATTTCCTCTTCTCCTCTTCTACATGTATGTGGAGCACGGAGAGATGAGAGTGTCATAACATAAATTGTATCTCTATGTAAGCCTACCTTACCAGGTTCAAAAATAAAACAATGCTTCTCCATGTTATCTTCTTTTTCCAATGACTTATGGTTGCAGTGAAAATCAGATTTGTTTCACTGGAAGAACAAATAAATGTCATACATTTTTGTAGAGACAGTGTCGATATTCACTCCCCTCAGGATATGTTTTACTAAATAATCTTTCTGCACAGAAGGAAATGGACAGCTGGGCTGATGGGCTGCGCCCACAGGCTCAGCACTGCGGGAGGCTGAGGGACAATGATTGCAAGCTTGAACCCAGCCGGGGCAACTTAGAAAAATCCTGCGTCAAAATTAAAACAAGAAATGGACTAGGAATGTTTGCTCAGTGCAAAGGCCCTGTTTTCAGTTCCAACTCCAAAAGGAAAAGAGAGAGAGAGAGAGAGAAACAGAAAGAGAAAAAAGGATGTAGCTATTTCAGAAAATATATATTTTTACATTTTCTTTTGGCCGCAGGTGTTATTTTGTCTCTGCTGAAACAGAAGATAATCAGAAATACGTTTAGGAATCACTTTATCCCTGAACATTCACCCATTTTCAGCCAAAATATTGCCTCAATTCTTCAATTACTTTCACATGTACTGATATTATTTTAGAAAAACTCACCAATTTCCAGAACCAAGTCACTTACAAAGGAAGTTGCATAAGCAAAGAGGACATTTTCCTGCTCTTTTTAGAACATTAAATGGAACAGAAGAGCAACCTCTATTTTTTCTAGCAACGTAAGTAAGTTGAAAAAGTTTCCGCTTGAGTGCTACCAAATTTGCCTACATCTCAAAAAGGGGATGTGGTTATTGTAGAGTTGGTCTCTAGGAACCAGGAGCTTTCACAAATTCCGTTAGGTCCTGTGGCAAAACTTGTATGAAAGTGAAAAGTGTTCTTTATTAACTAATAAACTAACAAACTAATGAGGAATTTCCCATAGATTCTCTCTCTGTGTGTGTCTCTCTCTGTCTCTCTCTCTGTCTCTCTTTCTGTCTCTCTCTCTCTCTCTCTCTCTCTCTCTCTCTCTCTCTCTGTCTCTCTCTCTCTGTCAGTTTTTCTCTTTTCTTATTGTGGGGAGCAGGGCTGATAATGATGACTGTACTCAGTGCCTTAGTATTCAGCTACATCCCCAGAGCCATCTTCTCTTCTATTTTCAGACAGAGTGTCACTAAGTCACTACATCGCTGAGGCTGGGCTTGAACTTACGAGCCTCATGCCTCCATCTCCCACCGTGCTGGCATTTCAGACACACAACTTTGCACAATTTCTTTATAAATTTGGACATTTGCTGAGGGATTTCATAAGGTGATACATACAAATTTAAGTACTGATCATGCAAATTTAAGTAGACTTACCAAGATCATGGAAGCTATGTAAAACTTCTTTCTTAACATTTCAAGAAATTTGGTGTATATGATTTAAAATATTCTTCAAGTCTTATGAATTCCTCTACTGTCCATTTAGTTTGGAAATCATAAACACAGGATTTATTGATAAAGAAGTCGTGATCCTCACCCCTGCTTCTGCAGACTCAGCCACTGGTGCTCTTTGCTGATATTTTCCAAGACAACTGCTGCCAAGGAGTGGAGAAGTCATGTTTCCTCTTTGGTATATGTTTGGAAGGCCATGGTTACCAGAGAAACTAAAATCACGCAGGGGTGGTGGCACACTCCTGCAGTCCCAGCCCTCTTAGAAGCTGCCATCTGGAAGGCTTTTTACTCACTGCTGCAGCCCTGGGATGCTGCCGACCACACCCAGGGTGCCGTCTCTGTGACACTGTCCTGCTCCTGGCATTGCACCTTCAGGGTAGGTGGAGGCTTATGCAGTCACTCTGCTCTCCATTTGTACTGGAGTGAAAAAGGGAGAAAGATCGTGGCCTTTAGACTAAGTGTCACAAATCACAAACAGCACTTCAATGATCTGCCAACAAAGTCACGGAATTGCTTAAAACCTCCTCTGTCATCTCCGTAAATAAGAAAGGCACTTCCTGAACATTCGAATGCATTTACAAGCTTTTCTTGACACCGTTTCTGTAGAATTGGCTAAATATGAATTTGCAAAACATCAAGAGACTCTAGACTAAAACTAGTCTCTGGGCTTTTTTAGCTCATGAGAAAATAACTACTTGAAAACTTAGTAATATATGCGGTGGTGTTACCGTACACTGAGAGATGGTCTACGTTACACCTTATGACTAAACAGCAAACTGTTGACTGAATAACTATAAGTCCACTGATTTATTTTGTTTTGACAGTTGACCAAAAGTCAGCTTTTTTTTTTCCAATCTGTAGTTTCTATCTAGTTTGGAATTTACTTCTTCCAAAACTAAAGGGAATTGCCCAAGTTTCATAGCCATTTTTAAAAATCCTCAACATTATCTAATTATTATTCAACACATTCTTCTTGAATATTTCAGTCAAGATTAGATATTTGATCCAAAAAACCCAAAATGCTACACATGAAAACATCTACTTCCTATTTAATGATAAATTAATATATTATACACATTTCTATATAATTAACAATTAGAAAACTATATACCTGAGAAAATCTTAGACTGCCCTAATTTGGGGGGATGCTGAATCAACCTGGACACATTCCAGTTTTAAGAGATGTCAGATTGCACATGTGTAAACATCACATTGTCTCCCTAGTGTGAGAAGCTAAAAGAGTAAATCAAAATGTATAATAAATATTGTGAAGTGGGCAGCAACTCCAAAAGGAAAGAGAGACTGGGATTGGGGGAATGTAGAAGCAAGGGAAAAGAAAAAAGAAAAAAACTTATAAATAAGTATATATACATATATGATAGTCAAAATAGTTATACTACTAATTTCTCTTAGTTCATTGAAAAGAAAGGCTTGTACTAACATTGTTTGAACAATTAAATACCAACATCTTGCCCTCTGAGTAACAAATGATGACAATCCCCAATGCAGAGGTGTGTGCGCGCTCCGACCTGGATCTCTGAGTCGGGGAGGAGCTCGGCCCACAGAGCAACATCTAGGCGGCCCCTCTGCCTGTGCAGAACTCTGGGCAAGTGAGGCGTGTGCATGCTCTGACCTGAATCTCTGGGCAGGGAGGAGCTCGGCCCACAAGCAGCACCTATGCAGCCCCTCTGCCTGCGTGGAACTCTGGGCAGGTGAGGTGTGTGCATGCTCCGACTTGGATCTCTGGGTCGAGGAGGAGCTCGGCCCACAGAGCAATATCTAGGCGGCCCCTCTGCCTGCGTGGAACTCTGGGCAGGTGAGGCATGTGCATGCTGCGACCTGGATCTCTAGGTAGGGAATAGCTCGGCCCACAAAGCAGCATCTGAGCAGCCTTTTGAGCGGAACTCTTGGGAGAAAGCTTTTGGGACATTCTCCTGAAGAGAAGGAGTCATTGGAGCAGTGTTTGCAATGGATATTTGCCTAATGAGGTGCCTGGGTAATTTGTGGCTCAATATTTTGCATCTGATATCCAAAATGGGAAGACAGAAGAACAAAACGCAGTCTCAGAGCTCAGCCCCACCCAGAACAAGTCCTCGATGCAATGATATAGGAGAACTAGGAAGCCACATACCTGCAAGTTCTGAAACGATTGCATTCGAAATAAAGAAACAACTCGATCAGGCTATAGAAGAGATTAAAGCAGAAATAAGCCAAATATCTGCAATTTCTGAAACGATCGCATTCAAAGTAAAGAAAGAACTCCATCAGGTCACAAGAGAGATCAAAGCAGAAATAATCTCTCAGGCAAAAAATGAAGTGAAAACTATAATGGGAGAAATGTTCCACACATATAGAGAAGAAATAGATAAAATAATAGAAAAACATAGGAAACAAATGGAAATGTTACAAGAGCAATTTAGGAATGAATTACCACCATGAATGAAACAGGTCCAAAGAAATTGCCAGGAACTGAAAACTTCCATTGAAAGCTTCCAAAACTGCTTAAATGAAGCTGAAGATAGAATTTCAGATCTTGAAGATAGCATGACAGCCAATGAGTGTGAAAGGAAGGATCTCATAAAGTCATCAAGGATCCAAGAAAAATCAATCCAATAGCTGCAAGATAAGGCAAAACGAAAAAAATATTCGAGTACTACATGTCAGTGAAACAGCAGGAGACAACACAAGTGATATAAAAAGAATATTTGCTGAAATAATAGCAGAAAATTTCCCAAACATGGTAAAAGATACTGAAGTACAGTTAATCGAGGCATATAGAACCCCAACGAGCCAAAACCCAAAGAAAACCACACACAGACATATAATACTCAAGATCCCAAACATCCAGCAAAAGAACACAATATTAAAAGCTGCTAGAGAAAAGAAACAGATCACCTATAAAGGAAAGCCCATCAGAATCACAGCAGACTTCTCAACGGAAGCCATGAAATCAGAAGAGCTTGGAGCAAAGTATTACAGATTCTGAGACAAAACAACTTCCAACCCAGACTGATGTATCCTGCAAAACTATCCTTCAAATTCAATGAAGAAATAAAATATTTCCACGACAAAGAACAACTGAGGAACTTCATGAGTGCCAAACCAGCATTGCAAAAAGCACTAAAAGATATTCTAGACAGAGAAAAAAGTGACCACAATCTCAAGAACAACAATAGAAAGGAACCCTCAAACAGAACAAGCAAGTAAACAGATAGCAAAAGTAGGAAAACAACAACAAGTAATTAGCATGACAAGAATAAGCCAACATATAACCATTATAACCATTAATATAAATGGTCTCAATTCAACAGTCAAAAGGAAAAGATTGGCAGAGTGGATTAAGAAACACAATCCAACGATATGCTGTATACAGGAAACACATTTTACTCAAAATGAAATACACAGGCTGAAAGTTAAAGGATGGAAAACAACTCTCCATGCAACAGGTTCCCAGAAAAAGCAGGGGTAGCTATTATGTTTGCAGACAATGTAAACTTCAAACCAAAAACAATCAAAAGAGATAAAGAAGGCCATTACATACTAGCTAGGGGAAAGCTTCAAGAGGAAGAGATAACAATCCTAAATATTTATGCACCAAATAATGCAGCACCAAACTTTACAAGTCAAATCTTAACAGATGTGAAAAATCAAATAATTAATAACACTATTGTAATAGAGGACCTAAACACCCCTCTGACACAAAGAGACAGGTCAACTGGACAGAAACTCAGCAAAGAAATAACAGACTTGAACCAAAAGTGTGAACAAACGGACTTAGTAGATGTATACAGAATGTTCCACCCCACAACATCAAAATACACATTTTTCTCAGGTGCACATGGGTCTTTCTCTAAAACTGACCACATTCTAGCCCATAGAGCATAACTACCTGAATGCAAAAGAACTGAAGTTATCCCATGCATATTATCGGACCACAGTGCAATGAAATTGGAAATTAATGACAAAGAGAACTCCAAAAACCGCATAAACACTTGGAAATTAGACAACAACCTCCTGAATAACCAGTGGGTCACACAAGAAGTTAAAGAAGAAACTAAAAAATACCTACAAAGAAATGAAAATGCAAATACAACTTACCAGAATCTCTGGGATGCAATGAAAGCAGTCCTCAGAGGGAAATTTATAGCAATGAGCTCATATACAAAGAAAACAGAAAGAGAGCAAATAAACAGCCTAATGCTACACCTTAAACTCTTAGAAAAAGAGCAACAAGCCAAACCAAGAGCCCAAAGAAGGGAGGAGATTATAAAACTCAGGGCAGAAATTAATGCAATTGAGATGAAGAAAACTCTATAAAAAGTAAGGGAATCAAAGAGTTGGTTTTTTGAAAGAATAAATAAAATTGATAAACCCCTAGCTAACCTTATCAAAAAAAGAAGGGAAAGAACTGAAATTCATGCAATACATAATGAAAAGGATGAAATCACTACAGATCCCACAAAAATTCAAAAGATCATTAATACCTACTTTGAAAATCTTTACTCCGATAGGATAGAAAATTCAGAAGAAATGGACAGATTCCTAGAAATGTACAAATTACCAAAATTCAATCAGGAAGACTCAAAAATCCTCAACAACCCAATATCAATTAATGAGATTGAAAATGTCATTTTAAAACTTAATGCCAACACTCCTCAAACTCTTCAAAGAAATTGAAAAGGAAGCAACTCACTCTAACACATTTCTGGAGGCAAGTATTATACTGATCCCAAAACCAGAGAAGGACCGAACCAAGAAAGAGAACTATAGGCCAATCTCTCTAATGAACATAGAAGCAAAGATACTCAACAAAATACTTGCAAATAGAATGCAGCGAATCATAAGGAAATTTATCCACAATGACCAGGTAGGATTTATTCCTGGAATGCAGGGATGGTTCAATATTCGCAAATCAGTTAATGTAATACATCATATCAATACAGCCAAAGACAAAAACCACATGATCATCTCAATAGATGCAGGAAAAGCTTTCGATAAAGTCAAACATGCATTCATGTTAAAAACCCTAGAAAAAATAGGAATAGATGGCCTCTACCTCAATCTGATCAAAGCCATCTATGACAAACCAACAGCCAATGTCATGCTAAATGGACAAAAACTGAAAACGTTCACTTTAAAGTCAGGAACAAGACAAGGATGTCCATTGTCACCACTCCTATTCAACAGTTCTGGAAGCACTAGCCAGAGCAATCAGACAAGAGAGAGAAATAAAAGGAATAAGGATAGGAAAGGAAGAAGTTAAACTATCACTATTTGCAAATGACATGATACTATACATGGAGGACCCCAAAAACTCCACAAGAAAACTCCTGGAATTAATTGATAAATTCAGCAGCGTGGCTGGATACAAAGTCAACACCCAAAAATCAATAGCATTCCTATACACGAACAACAAACAGACTGAGAGAGAAATTGAGGAAACCACACCTTTTACAATAGCATCCAAGAAATTGAAATATTTAGGAATCAATCTAACAAAGAATGTGAAAGATTTATTCAGTGAAAACTACAGTACTCTGAAAAAAGAGATCGAAGAGGATTTCAATAAATGGGAAAACATACCCTGCTCATGGTTAGGAAGAACCAACATTGTGAAAATGGCCATACTACCAAAACTGTTGTACAGATTCAATGCAATTCCCATTAAACTACCATTAGCATACCTCACAGATCTAGAGAAAATATGCCTCAAATTCATCTGGAACCAGAAGAGACTCAGAATAGCAAAAGCAATCCTGGGCAACAAGGACAAGTCAGGTGGAATCACAATCCCTGACCTGAAATTATACTACAAAGCTACTGTAATAAAATCAACCTGGTACTGGCTAAAAAAACAGACCTGAGGATCAATGGAACAGACTGGAAGATGCAACCACAACGAAAAACACACTCAGCCACCTCATATTTGACAAAGGGGCCAACCAAACTCACTGGAAAAAAGAAGGCCTGTTTAACAAATGGTGCTAGAAAAACTGGCTTGCCTCTTGCCGAAAACTGAAAATAGAACCAAATCTATCACTATGCACCAAACTCAGGTCAAAATGGATCACAGATCTCAACATTAAAACAACTCTAAATCTACTGGAAGAGAAAGTAGGTAAAAATCTTGAAGACATAGGAGTAGACAGAGAGTTCATGAACAAAAATGAAACTGCAAGGGAAAAACTTCGAAGAATCAGTAACTGGGACATCATCCTACTGAAAAGTTTTTGCACATCTAAAGAAATCACCAGCAAAGTAAAAAGAAAACCCACAAATTGGCAAAAGAAATCGTAGCTGGCTCTCCCTCAGACCAAGGTCTTCTATCTAGAACATACAAAGAATTAAAAAACATGTACCTGTCCAAATTCAAAGATCCAACCCAGAAATGGGCATCTGAGATGAATACACACTTCTCAGATAAAGAAATACAAATGGCAAATAAATATATGAGAAAATGTTCCACATCTTTAGTCATTCGCGAAATGTAAATAAAAACAACATTGAGATTTCATCTCACCCCAGTATGACTCTCCAGTATTAAGAAATCATCCAATAACAAATGCTGGGGAGGCTGTGGTGAAGTAGGGACTCTATTATACTGCTGGTGGGAATGCAGACTGGTGCAACCACTGTGGAGAGCCGTTTGGAGATTACTCAGCAAACTAGTCTACAGGTTCCATTCAAACCAGCTATTCCTCTTCTGGGTATTTTCCCAGATCTGAAAACATCATATCACTCTGATATATGTGCACCCATGTTTACAGCAGCGCAATTTGTAATAGCTAAATTGTGGAAGCAACCCAAGTGTCCATCCACAGAAGACTGGATTAAAAAACTGTGGCATTTTTATATAATGGAATATTATTCAGCTATAAAGAAAGACAGTTTGGGGGACTTTGTAGGCAAATGGTCAAAATTGGAAACCATACTCATAAGTGAAATAAATCAGCGGTACATGAGCAGGCAACATATTGTGTCACTGGTGTAAGAACCTGAGGGTGGGAATATAAACTAAGAGGTGTGAAGGAAATCTGTTCAAAAGTAAAGAACAGATGGAAAGAGGGAAGGAAAAAGAAAGAGGCAAATATGTATGTATGTATGTATGTATATACGTGCAGGAAGGCTAACATGGTTCCACTATTGTCTTATGTCACTTTATGGTAAGGAATAGTTTATGACTGGTTGTTTAATCAGTCTTGTATGTCTATATGTATTTTTCTAAGCATACACTTTGAAGTTATCAATATGCAATGCAACAACTATTGTTGGTTTCCTATTGCTTTGTCTATAATTCAACTTTGATTATACTGTTATTGTGCTACTTTGTGTCTCTTTGTTAACGCTTTCCTCCTTTTTTTGTTGATGTAGTTCTTTTTCTTTTACACTTTAAAAAAAATAAAAAATAAAATTATATAAAAAAAGAAAAAAGGAAGGAAGGTATAATTATCTATGTATGTATGTATGTACGTATATGCAGCATATCTAACATAGTTGTACTACTGACTTAGGTCACTTTATTGTAAGGAATAGTTGATTATTATTTGTTTGATCAATTTTGCATGTCTATATCTGTTTTCCTGAGTATACACTTCGAAGTTATCAATATGTAATGCAACAACCATTGTTGATTCCCTGTCACCTTGTTTGTAATTCAGTTTTGATTGTACTATTCTTATGCTACTTTGTGTCTGTTTGTTAATATGTTTTTGTTCTTTTACTTTTAAAATAAAAGTGCCAAAGGGGGGAAAAATCCGCAATGCATTAACCATTGTTACCCTCCTACTATTTTGTTTTGAAATTTTGGATTTTGTTTTCTCTTTAAAAGAAAAAGACGTCACATTCCTCCAAGCCCCACTACTACTTAGGGGTTTGTGTGACCCCTTGGCATGGAACAATTAGGTTTCAGGATTTTCTCCTCAGAAATGCGAAGCTGATAAACATCTAAAATTGCCACACAGCTGTTCTGAGTGATTTCCATAATTGTTGTAATCATACCGTGAAAACAAAATAAAAGTAAAATATATGAGGCACCCTTTCCTTCCTATTTAGTGAGTATGTGTGTTATCCAAATAGATATGAAGGCCATACAGGAAGAGTCATAATTTGTGATTGTCATTGTGAATTTTCGTGCATTAATGGAGGAATTTCTAATATCTTTCTTTTCTTTGGAGTGTGATCCCTGGAAACACATGTATGTCTCAGAAGGAAATTTATTTTGAAACTGAAACTGAGTTTTGTCACTCTGAAAAGAAAAACTCAAGAGTTAGAGGGATGATTCAGGTTATTCAGACCCCAAATCACTTGGTATAATAATTTCCACTTAAATATACTCAGATATTTTATTCTGTTTCAGCAAGGTTTGAACTGGTGAACTACCTGGAAGGATACAAATGTAAATGGTAAATATGCCTTCGGCTTCTTTGAGAGCCTCACCTAGACTGTTAATATATTCTTTTATTCTTTCCTTTGCCTTTTACTAGTATATTTCTGGGTCCTCTATCAGCCTCTCACTGCCATTACACAGCATTCCTCCTACTGAAAAGACAAGAGTGTTTTTTGACAGAACACAGGATTCTATTTACCCAATAGTGGACACGATAGCTATGGGGCCTTCCCTACCTGCACAACAGCAGTAAAACTGGTGCTTCCTTTATAAGGTAGAAATGAAATCAGTATGTGTGCACACAGGCTGTAGAGAGAAAAGGTCCACAAAATGCAAAGTGATTCAAACTCCCACATCTAAAAAAGACACGCACCAAGTATGAATTCGTCCATAGGCTACTGCAGGGGAACGTCAGCACAGGAGTAGTAGAGTGGGTGATGCGTTTGGTTCCCTGGGCCATGACGGAGAACGGCAAGGGAGGTTCAGACTAGATTTGGGTGAGCTGAGGCTTGTAAGATGAATCAGGTGTTAATTCCCTGAAGATACAAAAAAGAGGGTAAGTAAATAAGCAGAGCCTCTGAGGAACTGGATACATTTTGCAGACTGATGGAGACCTGGATAGCTAGAGTGGAGTGAATAAGAGCAAGAGTGGGTCACAGTGCATCTGGAAGATGCAAGTTCTGGACCAGTTGGGATCTGGAAAAGCTGAATTGGACAACCATGGGGAAATCTCTGAGGAGCTCAAAATGAAAATGGATGTGATAAGATGTACATGTTTAGAGAAAGCACTTTGGGTGCAATGTGGAGAACTGATGGCTGACGAAGGTTATTAACAGTAAAAATGGAAATAAGGAAGTTGACTTTAGAGGAAGCTTGGACAGAGCTAATGACTTGAATTTGGAGAAGGATGATTTTTTTAAACTCATCTCTAGATGTAGTGATGTGCTATGGGATGAAGAAGGCTGGGGTCACTGCACACTCTGAGTGGAGTATCACCAGTTTAAATGTGTCAAATTTAGCATAATGATAATAAAGCAACAACACATAGCAGGAACTAAACATAAATGACAATAATGGTTGCATATAGTGTACTCTCCTGGAACTCTGCATCCCATCCAACACTCTGTTCAACATTCCCAGTTGAAAGTTTGCTACCCTAGTATCCTTTGTGCAGCCTGGCTTCCAGTTTTAGTTCTTACTCATAATTCAGTGTGAACTGGTTCAAGTACATTTCTGTCTAAGTCTCAGTGTTCTCATTGAGAAAGGCAGGGAAAAGCAGCTACACACAGGCTTGTTATGGGGATTAAATTAGATAAAACATTTAGAGAGGTTACTGCATTCCCTGTAGGAAATCATGGATTAACAAGCTATAAATACAGTATACGTGTTATCAGATTGCTTGGTACTTTGTGCATATGCGTGGATGGTTTGATAAAGACATATACCTGTCACCGTCTGTGGAAAATCACTATTGGCTTTGATTAAAGATATCTGAGACTTACACCTCCTATCCTGGGAAGCCAGAGCATAATGACTGGTCCAGAGGCACCATAGTTTTACCACTTGTTTTGAGGAAGCACAAGCCCTGGAGTACCATTTAAATCTGCAGTGCCTTTGAAGATTACAATGAAATCATTTTTACCTGTTCTTTATTTACTCACACATTTCTCTTGAAAACACTTCCATTGCAAATTCTCTATGAAGGAAAGTCAGTCTCAGGCTCTGCTTCTAAAAGGGAGGCCAACCAAATACAATGCATCTGACAGCAGGAACGTCAGCATAGTAGCAACAGCTACCAAGATCTGCCGCCAAGATCAATGAGTAGATTGATCAGAGAACAGCCACATCAGGTTGCATCTCAGGTGGGGTGCCCAGAACCAAAAGGTCAGCACCTTTTGTATCAAGCAGCCAACAGCCAGTAGATACGGAAACAACAAGAGTAGAGATACATTAGCCATACTAGAGTCACCTTGACTACTAAATTGGCTGTGTGACATCTACAGACATGGCTCCCAGCAGGGGAAAAGTCTGACCTTACAACACGGCAAAGATGTGCTGGAGGCACAGAGGAGGCTTATGGCAGACAGCTTCTCATGAGTGGTTCAGTTCTACAGCTCTCCCTTTCAATAATTTACAACAGATGCTAACCATGAACTGGGACCGCACCGCTCTGCTCTAAAATTCTCAGTATGATACGCTCAGTTAACTGAATGGTGATAAACATAGCCATCTGATTAACAAGTGCTAAGTGTTCTTTCTAAAATTTAATATGTTTTCTCTAATGTAGGTGTCACTTTTCTACCTTCTTTTAATCCTGGAATCAAAATGCTTTATAATAATGTCCTTCCCTCGTAAACGTATCGGATACTAGGATGGCACTTTTTTCTCACAAAGATAAGATATATGAAACACAGAAAATGCTGAGGGCACACAGAAGTGTCCAAGCCCAGCAAACATTTCAGTTACACATATGAGAACGAAATCCCATCACCTCTGAAGATCTGGCACCACGCAGGGGATGTTCAGGGTCTGCCTTCGAGTTCTATCAGCACCGCTCAGCTTTAAGGCCGTTTCCACTGTGAGCAGGAAAATATCTCACAGATTTGTTATACAAGAAATAAGAGCCTGTTCATTACACTGGTTAGGATGCAGTCTCTGCACAACGTGTTCAGAGAGGCTGCGGCTCTGGAGGACCTCATTAGTTCAAGTCCATGTCTGAGAAGGCATTGAATGGCTTGGAGGAACTCACAACACACAGCACCGTGTCCTTTCTTCTCACTGCTCACACCACCTTTTTTCCACTGACAATATTCTCTTCCATGTTTTTCTCCACTGCCCCACACAGGTTTCTCCCCGACAACACTGTTATTTCCCTGATAGTGCAGACATACCTCAGAGGAAGCTGGGAAGACTGCAAGTCTCCGTTATTTTGTGGACTTATTCACTGGTAGCACAGAGATGTTTTTAAAATCCTTTCTAGAGTGCTTTCTGAGTTGATTACAATGTCAGCTTGACTTTTTGAGCTCATTTTCTGTTGGAAGTGAAATAACCGGGCTGGGGAGATACCTCAGTGGCATAAGTGTCTGCCTGGCAAGGACAAGGTCCTGAGTTCAATTCCCAGTACCACAAAAAAAAAGGATGTGAAATAACCAAAATCTGCCCACCCACAGTCATAGTGATAAGGACATGTACATGGTGACCTGCGCATGACAATAACACACATGTGGAGGTGGCCAAGGGGATAAGGCACTGCTGATTCGGATCCAGCATGGATGCCCTCTGGTATGAGGCTCTTCCAGGAGCTTCTGAATCCCAGGACGGGCAGAAATCAAGCTGAGGTCAGTAATTGTACAGCGATCCCTAGCTATCAGTTTCAATTGCTACTAGTAGCTCTGAGAAGAGTGGAAAACCAGAGGTGACAGGGGACGAATAATAGCTACTCCTAAAAGGAGCTCACTGGAGAGTGAGAGTATCATCAACAAAACTGAGATGATGGGTTGCGCCACAGTGCGGAAGAGACATAAAGGTGAAAGAGATAAACATAGCACCTCATTATTGGTTAAAGGTAATAACATAGGAAAACATTAGCTCTGGCTCCTTCATCAAGGTAAGAAGGCAGATCTGCTTCATTAGACTGTTCTTTGTGTCCAACAATGCATGGCAAACACGGCACATGGAAGAACCTAACTAATGTCTGTACAAGGGAATCATAAACTCTTTCTAAGCCTGGGATTTTTTTCCTGTAGGACAGCCAACAGGAAGCAGCTAACTTGGTTACCTCAGGATGTGACATTATTGTATCATATTATACAGTTCATATGGCGTTTGAGCATTTGCATGTCCACTGAAATGTAGAAATCAGAGAGAGGGAAAGTTCTTCTCTCTTTCTCCCTCTCATACTTCTCTCCCATACATAAGTAGAGGGAGAGAGATAGATTGATGGATAATAGATGGATGGTGAATGCTTCTTTAAAGTCATCTTTCTGGAAGAGACAGTGAAGAGTGCTGGGGAGGGCGGTCAAAAGTGGCTGATCAGCAGAACTCTTGGCAGGTTGAAAGGAGGCAAAAAGGTGATCATTGGTGAGGAAACGTACTAAAGCTTGAATAAAGCAGGTCCCCATGAAATGAGCTGCTGTAGCTTGTTCGGGAGGCTGCGGTTGGGAAATCTGTTGGTCTCCAAGAAGTGAAAACTGAATTGAAGCTACATAGAAAAATAGTAGCTCGTTCTAACTGTCTGCTGCGTGTAACCTCCGCAGACTTTTAGTGAACTAACTAAAGTGATGTTGTGTCTGTTGTGTTCACATTCGTTTAATGTCCCACAGTGGTCATGTTTTGCACCCAAGCCAGGCAAGGGGAGAATTGCAAAAGAAGTTTCTGTAAAGATGGCAAGTTCCAAGAATCACGGGAGGGACACACTTCATCTGAGAAGTGGAGGATTCCAGCCAGGTTTATCTGGTCACAAGGGACAGGAAAATCATCTCCTGTGTCTTAGCTATTTAATATCTAATTACTGTCTTATATAACATAAAGTCATCAATGTGATTTGCAGATGAATCATTCAGATGACCTCTTAAATATGTCGTGAACTCTTTTTGCTTCCAGTGCATCCATATGCAGGACCACAGCCTTTATGATATAGAAAATTCTGAAGCTAATATTATACACAACCTATTCGGAGACCCGGTCTTCCTTCATTCCCGGGCATTAACTAGAATATCCACTATGTTTATTTTAAAAATTGTTTGGAAGATCTGGCTATTTATTTTGGTATATTAATGTTTTCTAATTTATCTTTATATAGTAATCTGAATTTTTAAGTGTTACTCATCTGTAAAGGAACTGTAAGTGGGGTATGCTACAAGCATTTCCTTTATTATTCCTGATCACTTTCATTTTCTTCTGTAATACAAAATATAGAGGGACATGAGAGGCATTCTGTGGGCCTTAGGAGAAATAAAACTTAAGTTTTAACTATTGAAAAAGTATTTAAGAACCCCTGTATCCTGATGCACAACAGTTAAACAACAACCAACACTCCTTCTGCCAAGGTTTAAGGCCATAACTGTATTCTAATCCCTGCAGGTATACCAATTACTGACATCCCGGAAGTTTTAGCACATGTCATCGAACAACTGACTTTGACATTGCTTGGATTTGGTTATGGCTTTTTAAATAACATTCCGGAATAGATGTTTCTATTCATTGAAGTTCAAGGGAAATATTCTGCTTCTTTATGAGTCTAGGATCTTCAAAGGAGACATTCTGGTAAAATAAAAAAGCATCAAACTGAAAATGAAAAGGCTCATGTTTTCGGCATTGTTCTGCTACTCATCCATTCAATACTATTGGACAATACACTCTGCCTATTTAGCATCTAATTTATTTTCAGATTTCTTGTTTTTCAAATGATACCCAACTGTAATAATAAGCAAAGTCCTCATAATATGAAAAACTATATTATACAGAGCACCTATGAAAGTAGCCCAAATATTACTATTTTACAATATAATATTGAAATTTTCTGTTTAGGTTGAAGATTCATTACCTGCAATGCAGAAGAGGTAAAAAAAAAAAAAAAAGGCTATTATAAGTGTGGAGAGATTTGTGCACCTAGAGCGGAGAAGCAGGGGTGGTTTCCGATTACTGGCTCATCCTTCTTCCGGTTCTAGGTTGTGATACGTAACTGTGGACAGCACCGCCCTCCAAACTTCATTTCCTGTTTTGTCCTCAGAATACATTTTTGAAAGATATGAACATCCTATTGCAGGTACTTAATGCATGTTCCTAGGACAATAGGAAAACATTCTTTTTTCAGATTTGAAATAAAATAGGAGTAGAATAATAAAAAGCTATTATGGGAGTGTTAATGGCAAAGCCAAGTACTTGGGAAAAATAGTTACAAAAACATGAGTCAAGGCCCTTCAGGTCCAGAGGCATGAAAGCAGTGTGTATAGGGACAAGTGTTGTGGCCTGATGGTGTGTGGTCAGGGCTAGCAGCAAGAAAATCTAGAGCATCAGTCAAAAGATCTTTTCTATAACCCAAAGTACAGAGTTCAAGTTTTATCCAATAAACCCGTATCTCCAATTCACTAGCCACCATTAACATAATCACTGGACCCTTGGACTGTGTGATAGAGACATTATAATTTTATTTCTTTTCAATTATTGTAAATTTTAAAACTGAAGTAATATAAATGTTTTTATTAAATACAAGTTTATTTTGAGGGAGGACTTCATTTCACTTTAAACACTACATTTATCATTCTGTTTGAAATGTGTAAAGTTCAAAATACACCCGGGATTTTGAAGAATTTGTGCAAATATATGAAGTACTAGTTCTAAAGTGCTTACATGTTGACACAATTACGTGCAGTATTAAAATATAGAATTAAAATTAATGTCACCTCTTCCATTTATTTTTAATGTACAAGCTAGGAAACTTAAAATTATATGTAGGTAGGTCTCAAGTTTCTATTGGACCATATACTAATAGTACAGAATGAAAAGACCTTTCGTCCAAGGAAGAGATATTTTCAGATTTCTATTTTATGAAGAGAATAGATGTAACACGTATAATTCTATTCAGCAGTGTTGTATTCCTGTGGTCATACTCCTTAGGAAAACAACTTAGAAAAGGAAATATTTATTTTGACTTACGGGTTCAGAGGGCCCAGTCCACGCCTGGGTGGCTTCAGGGCAGAAATGTTATAGTGGAAAGCATGTCAGAGGAAGGTGTGTTACCTACCTCTTGGCAACCAGGAAGTATAGAGGGTTGGAAGAGAACAAGGGAAGAAGGGACTAGGAGTAGGTGTACCCTTCAAAGGCACACCTGGCGACTCTTTTCCTCCAACGGGGCCTTGTTTGTTATTAGCTCACTGAGCTACCAGCTCATAGTGGATTAATTCATTACTGAGCTTTCTTCTCCTGTGGTCCAATCATATTTCTGGGTCTCACCTCTGAGCATTGCCACGCTGGGAATCAAGACCTCCATACGAGTCTTTTAGGGAAACTTTGCATTTATAAATAACAATGACACTAGAAGCAAATGCCTGCGCACAGGCCATTTTAACTATTCAGATGAGAAAAAATTTAGTCTGGATAGTACGAGGTCGTCCAAAAACCTAAACGCCAAAAGGAAATCTAAGTAAATAGAGTAAGCACAGTAGGGCGTAAATGACAAAGAAGAGTTTCAATAAGGAGAGAATAATAAACAAGGAACTGTTGTCCTGCTACTCTAATTCCTTTTGTCACTAGCTTGATTGTCACTTCTTCCCTAAGCGACTGCTGAAGCTTCCTATCTTGTTTTACAATCTTCATACTTCAGTGTTCAAACAGTCTGTGGATGGGCTTCACTCAATGAAGTTCTAAAATTATGTGCAAAAAAAAAGCCATGTGGATATGGGAGTGTGTTTAATTATGTAGGATTTTTGTGATCCCCCTTAAAAGAACTAAAATTATCATTTCAAGATCTATGTATGTTTAAAAAATATACATTTTTAGAGAAGATCCACATTTACATGAGAAAGGAGTAATTCAGTAGAAACAGACAAACTCCTAAAATGTAATTTAAAGATGAATGGATAGTTTTCTTTGGTTTTTTAACATGGATTTCAAAGAATTGGATGAAGCATTGCTTAGCTAGAATACTTCACTGTTTGTACAAAGGGTTCCCATGAAAATATTTTTCAGATTGTGCTCTTTCTTGAATATCTAAGAGACAGTATCAGGTAGGGTATCTGTATCTGGAAGTAAGATCTCAATTTTTAAATATCATTTCCTGCCCTGAAGCTGGGAAGTGTCTGGCTGGAACATCTGTGAGATAATCGACTACTACTCCCCAATTATCGCGATGGCCCCCTGCCCTGGAAGCTGGAGCTGGTCATTCCAAAACAATGCAGGGACTGAGTCTTACCCCATGGGCAGCGGAGAATTTAAATGGATTTCAGGTGCAGAGGTAGTATCGCTTACCGTGGAAGGCTTGCCACAGGAACAAGCTTCAGATCTGGGAAAATTCAGAAAAGCAGACTCGATCTAATCGTGACAAGCCAAGCCGCAGATTTGTAACTGCAGCCCCAGAGAACCATATGGATAATTATCATTATCATGTACTCACTGCATAATTGGTGTGGAGACCAGAGGCAGCACAGTATTATTCAGCACGGATTTTTCCAACGTTCTTTGCCATTGTGTAGATTGGATAGAGACTGTTGCTGCAGTGCAGACTCCTTGGCAGTTTATAGAAAGAGCATTGTTTGTAAAAAGAAGAGTAAGAGTAAAGTCAGGAGACTTTGGTTGGGGAACCTGTTCTAACATCAGCAGTCACATCCTCTCAGATTTTTACATCTCCACCCTACTGCTGAGATTAGACTAAGAGACTTTGAATCCCACCTCTTTTCTAACTTTAATTTGAACAACTGATGTGATACTTGGCTTGGCTCCTTGCTTAACTAGTCTAAAGGAGAGAATTCCACTCAGTATTAGTTCTAGTTCAGGGATTGCAGGGAGTTCAATGTTGTATCATTAACAATAAATGTGATTGAGTAATTTTTATTCTCAATCAGTTTCTAAATTGAGTTTCTCATCACTTCTGCATTATAGAAAGGAAAATAAATAAACAAAGTTTTTTTTTTGTAAGTGCTTCAGTATCAGATAACCACAAAAATGTAGTACAAGTCTTTATTGTTGCCACATGTTCATATTTTATTTTCAAATAAGACAATATGTGTGTCTGTCTGTGCATACACATACATATTTAAAATCCAACTCATGCACTTTAAAAAAAACTCTCCAATATACTGAGCTCTTTTGTTTGTCTGCTTGTTTTGATTTCTGGTTTGTTTATTTGGGGGTTTTGGCAGCGGGAATCAAACCTGGTGCCTTGTGCAAGCTAGGCAAGTGCTCTACTAATAAGGTACATCCTCAGGCTGACTTGTGATGTGTTTACAAATCATGCTTATTCTTGCAATATGTACATAAAAAGCAAACTATTAGTAGTAATAACTGCTACTATATTCTATTACCCACTTTATATCCATATATATGAAAGGCACTGCCAAAATGTTGTACTTATTCTATTTCTTTGTAAAATTAGGATATATAATTTCCCTCATTGAACACATGAAAATTAAAGACTGAATAATTTGTACCAAATTTAAGGAGCATATAAAATGTGTAACCATACTTTGAACAAGTCTCCCTCATTCCACCTCTCACACTTTTTCCATTTTGTGACTCCTCTGGGAAATTACAGACCTTGGTTTCTCTATCTGTTCTTTTTCTCTGCCATCCAACATTGCAAATGACCTGAGAATTACACCCACAGCGAGGATGAGAGGGCCCTTCATGCTTGTTCAGCAACCCTTTGTGCCTCTCACTAAATTACCTAATTATGAACTTTCGTGGAACACAAACTTCTTATGTACACACATAAGAAATGACTCTGCCACTGATTCCTATCTCAGGAAAGGGTACCATCACTCACTCATATGAAATTCCCCATGTTTTATAGAACCCAAAAAATTGTATAAGAAAAAATTTAGAGAGTTTCAAAGTTCCCAGTGAGCCCTTCTACCATAACAATGACTAATGATCACTCAATTCCTGCTTGAATCCTTTTTGATGCAAGAAAATATTTTAAAAGTAACTCATTTCAATAAGTTGAATTTCTGTACTTTTAGAAACTATGGAGTAAATGTTCACATTTTAAGACTCTCGCATCTTAATGTTAGTCTAGTCTTCCATGTAAACGTCAAAATGATTTATTGAGATACCAATTAACATTATGTTTAGATTGTTCATAAGTAATTAAAATGCAGAAAATTCAAATTAAGATGTCCCCAACTTAGAGGATTGTCCCATTAGCCCATCTTCAATGAAAAATGTTGAAGCCAAAAATGAACATAGAATGTACTAAACATCGACCTCAGCAGCAGAGTATCCTGCACAATGCCATTGCTCCCCCGAATGACCCAGCAGCATGTGACCAAAAGCTGCGGCAGACTGTTGCTGCCCAGCATCTCTGAGGAGCGCAGTGCCGTATATCATGTAGCATCAGCCTGGGGAAGGATTGAAAGTCGAGGCGTAGTTTCTCTGCATGCACTGGGTGTGCACCATTGTAAATCGTGGACAGCCTCAATCCTATTCTTTCCCCACATCTGCTCTTCTGGGGTTTCCTAACTCTGCCAATGATTCTTGTCTCAGGAAAGAGTACCGTCACTCACCCGGTTTCTCAGCACAGATTTGTGGAAGTCATTCTTCCTAACTATCACCCTAACTTCATTCCCAAGAAAATGCTTAATGCTTTTGATTGTACCAAACACAGAGCCTGTGATTTTGCTTTTTCTCTCTTCTCACCATCAACATCATTGTATTGCTGGATTTCCTCAACTGTCTCTTAACTGATTTCCTTTCAGAATTTTGAAAAATACTCCAGAATATACATCTGAAGCCAATAGACGGAAACTTGAAGCCAAAGATCACTGCCGCGAGTCCAGGCCCAGAGGACCTCATACCATGATGGTGCAGGCACCTCCACGAGATCCTTCAAAGTCAGCATCCACGGGGCTCTCGGGCGAAACAGCAAATACGGAGGACTAAGGAACTGAGCGGACCCTTCCAGGAGACCTGTTGCATGTGGCTTGAGAGTCCAGGGAATGTGGACAGTGTAGAGAAACTTGCAAGGAAAAAATATTAGACTTCCTTTTTCAAAGAAAATGAGCCTTTAACTCTGTTAACAATAATAGTAATAATAATAATGATGATAATATAAAGCAATTGTGTCCCCAAGTAAAGGACTAAGTTTCTACTCTTTTATTTTCTTCATATTTGGATACCTGATGTTACCATATTTAGCACCACAAGCTACTGTCCAAAAGAAACCACATTTTCAGCCCATATGCAAGCTTGCTCTTTGCAAACCAATCCCTAAACAATATTTCAGTAGTGCTTCTTATATTTTTCCTATGTGAAATTGCTTTCCTCTTATCTAAAGTATGCTAACTCACCAAACATGAATTCCAGTTCCCTACTGCTGACTTAAATATGACACCACGGAAATCATCTATCATTCCCCGCCTTCATAAAAACTTAAATACAAACTTCTAAGCCAGGAATTTGACAGAAAGTAAAATAACCAAAATGTACAACCAAACAGAGGTAAAGCCCCTTGGGAATCTTTCAATGATCAAAGCAAATAATAAAACAATCCAATGTAATTGTCTATGGCTTTTAAAAAGAGAGAGACCAGCAAAACACCCCATAGTATGAATGCTTGAAATCTAAAGTCCTGTATTCGCCAAACATCAGTTGAAACTAATATAGCAGCCAATTATTTTGAAGATGCTGTTCACTAAATGTATGTTTAAATCGATTCACACATGAAATTTTTCTTTTTGATTTTCAAAGACCAAAACATAAACAACCACCTAAGACAAAATTCTAATGTAATTCTGTTTGTATTTCAATTTTTTTCTCTACAAAAGCTCTTGCTTCCCTCTGCTTCCTTTAAACTAATGTTACAGAACTTTGCAGCTATATTTTTAACGTTCTTAATTTTAACTAAAATAAGGACAATTACAAGTTAATCCATTTTCTCCAGGGCCATTATCCTTCATCTCTGTTGTTGCTAGAGTCTTTTAAGTAGGAGATGTAAGCTAGATGTGGCGGCACAGGCTTGTAATTCCAGGACAATTTTACCCCAAATATTTCAAAGCGTCTGTTAAAATAACTGTTCTGAGGAAAAAATATTGTTGAAATTTCACTATTTCCAAAAGTCATTATATTGCATAACTCCAGGTTGCACTGCTCAGTGAGAACGCCACAGACAGAGTTCCAAACATCAGTCCCCTGTAATCGCTTTTCTCCAGTTTCTTAGGAAGAATCACAAAACTGACTTTTCTGTCTCACCCATGGATCGATGTCCTAAGTAGAAGAGGTCATGTCTTTATTTTTGTACCACCATTTACTAGGACACCGTCTGGTACAGAGCATAGGAACAAAGATTTTATTTGTACCAAAGCGTACTTCTGTCTGTATTTCAAAGCATCAACCAAGGAGCTATTTTGGAGATCCCAGCTATCACCAACGTCTCCTCCCTGATAAAGTGGACTTTTGAGGTAAGTACAAGACCAGCTTGTAACTTTGAGAGGTAAGTACAAGAACTAGAATAACGGAAGAGAGCAGTTTCCAAACTTGCTAAGACAAGAAATCCCTCTGGGGAAGAAATGAAATGTGGTAGTATGAGCAAAAACACTTTCATACCCGGAGCCAGAGTTATTCTCCCTCTAGTCAATGCTTTTTCAACTAGTTGACTCTCACCTCAAATGTGCGTATCAGGTTGTCATCCAGTTTTACTCTGATTTTCTTCTCATTATTTCCATTTGCACTGCCAGTTTATCAGCTACCCACAGATGAAAATTTCTCCCCTCCCCCACTGGTAAAACTCAGACAGCGTTTGCAGTTGCTAGCGCTTACTACTCGCCTGTGGTGAAAATACGTCTATAAATGTCAAAGAGTAATTTGGAGAAAGAAATTGTTACTTTACTCTCTAACTTGATTTCTAAAAGGGCAATGATGTTAAAAATGGAAACTGCTGTTTTTACTGAAATAATCTATGTTTACAACTGTAAATAATGTCATAATTTCTTATCTTTCTCCTTTCCATCTCCAGAATACAGAAACTACTTTTCTCCATCTTTGTTTTCTAAATGCAATTATAGAAGACAACCCAAACACATTACAGGGCTCTCTTTCCCTCATAGGGTTGAGGAGGCAGAGGAGACACACCTGGGGTTTTACAACCAAGGTATACAAGAGTGTTTTCTTGTTAGGAACAAGATCAGTTGAGAAATTCACTCTTTAGTCAGTACCAGAAGTAGGTGGCTGGTCATTTACAGGATTAGAACACAGTGATATGTAAAAATCCAAGGGAGATGCAGTTAAATGTTCCCAGCTAAGAAACCTTTAAGAGATTTCCAGGAAGTTTCCATGAAAGTATTACCCTTAAATAACTCTCAATCCTAGCAAATTCACATGTCAGATCATTACAGTGCTTACCAGCTAAGAAACGCCCTGCTCCTTATTTCTCTTTGCCTCAAGGCTCCACACTAGAGGAGCTAGAAGGCAGCCTAAGCTGGGAAGGAGAAATACAAATGGAAAACCGAGAAGAGAGTGACGCCCTCTGCCCACTGCAGGTGTTCAGCCCGAAGGAAGGCAGAGCCTGGGGAGAGTAAGGATTAACTTTAAGGGTAGTTCCCCGTTTTATAGGGATCTAGACATTTACTCTAATGAGATTGTGGTTTTGCCCAGAAATTACTGGTATTTTATATAGGAAAAAAATCACCCAAAATACTTGCACAAGTTCTAAATTTCATTCTACATATAAAAGTATTTGCCCCTCAGAGCAAAATTGAGTGAGTCCTGACCAAAAAGAACACAGTATTTGTATTTTAATGAATACCCCCGTCCGTCAACATCTACCATTTGGAATTAATGATTACAGTAAGGCTGAAAGACACAGAACTATTAAAGAATGAGGCCCTCTTGAGGAGCTAGAAGAATATTAATATAAGTAAACCTTTATAAAATCTGTCAAAGTTCAGATTTAAATGGTGTCTCTTCGTGGTTGCACATACATATATCTAGGAAAATCTAAAATTTCAGGTCAGCCAAACAGAAGATTCATATATATTTCTAGCATATACTGATGCTTGCCTAAATGTCATTATACCATTTGCTCCTCCCCCAAACATCCATTTTTTCTCATATCCATCCCTCCTGCTTACAGCTCCAAATTTATCAAAACTGAAAACCCCCAACTCTGTGGTACATCCTAGTTAATTGAGAAAATCCCATTGGTTTCTAGTGACCCAACTTGTGAATGGGCATTGAGGAATGCTTTTGCAAAGGGAAGAGTTCTGGGAATTTTTTTTTTACTTGACTTTTGTGTTTCTGGATACAACTGATTATTCCACCTCTCTCCTAGTGGTAACTCATGCAAAACTATGTCTTTACTAGATTCGAACGATCTTTTGATTTCCTTGTCGGCCTTCCGAGGTTTAACTGACCATTTCCTTTGTGTGGTTGATGGCTGCTATATTACTGTGGCCAGGTCTACTATTCCCAGCCTAAAATGAGGGGGTGCACAAGCTTAGAGATTACCATTTCTCCCCCTGACAGCAGCAAGCCTGCCGCTTTGATCTGGTTTGGAAGGGATCCATGGACCAAGAGAAGAGAAGCCCTGGGGAATTTAGACTGACCATGTCCCAACACCCAAGGTTTAAGTCAAATGTACGGATCTTAGACATCCAAATGTTTTCTTCCCACCTAAGAAGGATTGTTCAGCAGTCTTTGCCTGCCTGGAGAATATTACTTTTAGATACAGGAACAAACTGATCATTGGATTTTTCTACACAAATGGCACAGTTACTGGGTAGAATTCAATAGTCTAGTATCTGTAGCTGCAAAGAGGTGGTTAAAAAATAAAGGGAGTATCTGGCTGCTTTTTTCTCATTGCTGAGACAAAATACTCAACATCCAAAATGAAGGAAGGAAAGGTTTATTTAGCTTACAGTTTGTGGAGGCTTCAGTCCATACTTGGCTGGTTCTGAGGCAGACTGGCACATGGCAGAGGGCCACAGTTCATGGCGGCAGTACACAGCAGAGCAACAAGCGCAAGAAGGGAGGAATGGCGACCAGCTGCCTCTTTCTCTCCCTTACATATATAAACTCTCCACCCTAGGGCAGGTATAGCTCTCACACCCGTAATCCCAGCATTGGATCATAGATCAGCCATAAACTCTAAAAGCCACCCCATAACCGCATGAGGATTTGGGGGGACCTGCAGACACAAACCACAACAGGGGCCGAGAAGGGTAAAGAAAGGTGAAAGGGGTAAGAATAATCAAAATATATTATGTTCACGTACAATTATGGGAAATGAAGCCCTTTAATCTGCATAACTAATATGGGCTAATAAAAATTATGTCTAAGAAAATAAAGAAAAATGTCAAACCAGGGCTTTTGGTACTGTTTCCATGACTTTCAGTAGTCAGCGTAGGAATACAGGGAAATAGTTCGTTCTGGGCAGGGATTGTGCTGGACAATGGGACTGAAAGAAAATGAGATGAAAGACTTTAGTTTTGTAAACAACAGTGAACTTATATAACGGTCCATGTAGTCAAGGCTGAACAAGAATCAATTAAGGGACAGAGAATTTGGTGTAAGTAAAAAATAAAAATTACACGCCTCTGGGAAGAGAAAGGGAATTATTAAACAGCTAAATGAAGGGAGAAACCTGGGCAACATTCTTCTATTTCCCTGAGCGCACAAGATAGAATATCATCTGAAGAGGATGTGTTTTGTCTTTACCTCCCACACAGTAAACTTGAAAATGTTTCTAGATTCACTTGCATATCTGGAAAAGTACCAGAATGTTTTTATCTGTATGGTTGAATGTACATGCAGAAAGAAAGCAATCCTGAAGAGTGACCATCCCCACGGGGCCATCCCTCATGAAGATGGTCACTGTCGTCCTTATGCTCACTGCAGGATGAAAGGTCACAGCTTTCCCTGTGTCATCTAGGTCTAAAGCCACACTGATGGATGAGTTCTAGCAGAGAGGTTTTCCCAAGCTCAGCGCACATATTTATACAGCTGAAAACTTCGGAGTGGCTGGTATCAGTGAGCATAAATTATCCAATGAACTCGCGTAGCTCCGGCCTGCATCTGTGTTTTCCCATAATTTATTTGCATTGGGTATTTTATTTTAGCATTTTATGACAGCAGTAAAATCATTGAAAATGTATTTATTTTTCCATCAAAAATCTTAGAATTGTCTTGGTAGTAGATATGGAGCATAATCTAAGTTATATTTCCAGTACTTGAAGTATCAGACATGCAGTGGATGTATAATGCATTCTTGATGAATAAAATAATCAATACGTACTTAATTTACTCTAGTGGCTCCTTATCTTTAGCACGTACCACAGGACTTGGGTTAAGCATTAGCTCTTTCTCCTATCTGAAATGAACACAATGGTAGACAATCTTTGGGCTTCCAATACAGCAAGACAAATATTAAAGCATTTAAAAATAAGACTCTGGGCCCCGACTGTCACCCCCAATGTGACATATGCACAGAAAACGACTGTGACAATGGATATAGCATTACCGATAGTGGCAGAGTAATGTTCCCCACAACGAGAGCACTGCAGCCGCATGTGATGCTGACTGCTGTGAATGTCAACATGCATTCAGTCGGAGACTTATGATTCCTGTGGGCCAGAGAAGTGGCCTAACTCAAGACACAGGAGACCAGCTGTACAGCACATACTAATTGCACTGTCTGAGGTTGTGAGTAGCCAATCTCCACTGTCCTGTATCCTGTTCAAAATAATTCTCTTTCCATGAAAAATCCCTTTTTAAATAAATAAAGGTGCTTAAGACCTGCACTGATGGAAATTAAAACGAGTTTGCTGAAACATTAACTAGGGCTGGGAAAGAAAAGACGTGGGCATGTTTCTAATTTCCAGTTTGTTGTAACAAAATAGGTCATCAAATTTAAAAGCTTTATTAAGCAAAAAGTTTACTAAATTTACTAATCCATTCTTTTAATGTAAGCCTCACTTTTTCATTTTAAAGGTTTCCATAGAATTAGGAACAGTATTTTATCTTTGAGCCCATACAGTTACTTGATTTCTCTTGTCACCATGTGTAAAAGGGGAAGTCTGTTACAAGTGCAAACACTGTAGTATTCTTTTGTAGCTCAAGCTTTGAAAAGTTCTGCAGTGTTAAGCAAATTCATCTCTGGTTTGGTACTAAATAAACTTCTGAAATAAAATAAAAAGTAAAACTCAACTAAGACCATGGATGGGACACACTCCAACACGGAATCAAATTCTTAATGTGTGTCTCCCTCCATAGTGAAGAGAAGCCCAATATCTGCCATTTTACTAACTTACAAAAATGTTACTTAGATGTGAAAGTAGGTGTGAAGCACTTTGAGAAAGGTGATACATAACTGGAAAGTGTCATTATAATATTCAAGGTGGCATTTTGATTCTTGTGTCTCCAGAAATTCTGTTTTTCTTGTAATGAATCTTTGAATGGTTTTTGGAAGATTGCTGTATAATTCATTCCACACATATCAAAGCGAATGTCCCATATGCTTCTTAGGGAGCGTTAACACCTTCTCACAGAAATATTCTCTAACATATGAGGCAAACTTCTACAGCATTAGGTTGCAGGTGCAAAATATGTTACCACATAAAAACACATGAGCCCCAGTATTTAACATATTTTAAATTGACTTTTTAATTTTAATCATTTTAAATCATTTTTTCCCCTTTCATGGATGGACAAAACACTCCTGCATACTTTTGAGCAGCATAACAAAAAGTTAACTTTCTCTTAAAACTTGAAAAACATAGAATTCTTAAGTTCTGGTGATAACACTCGTTTTCTCAATAATTCTCAGAACAAGGCCTACATTTGTAACTACCATCTGTCCACTGGTGAATTTAAATAATTCACTGAAGGAAAGACATTCAACCTGGACACACTGAGGCCAGTAAATGGAATGCTAAGATAACACTAGAAAAAGCACCATCAGCAGATTTCTCTGGATTTTCCTGAGAACTTTTACTTACTGCCTTGCTTAATCCTTAAAGCAACACAAGGGGTGGATGCTATTGTTAGTCTCATTTTGTAGCCAAGATAATTAAACTCAAGATAGGTTAGAAGTGGCCCAGACTCACACAACTAGGAGACGAGAGCTGAGGTTTGAAGCCACTGCTGGACTCTTAGACACTCTATGGTACTGCTTGCCAGAATCTTTTTTCCTTTCTCTTTTTATTTTTTAACCATCAGTGCTAAATTATGAGGAAGAAGGGTAAATCACAGGTAAGCTGGCCGTGATGCTTTTACTTTTTTCAAGCGTATTAAATACATTACCACAGGGAGCATTTTGATCCTGGAAAGAAAGTAATGAAATTCAAGTCACTGTTGAGAGTTACCAGTCAGAAGGTTAAGACTTTTGCTGTGGGGATGTGTCCAGGTACCATGACTCATCACTCAGGTGTCAACAGGTAAGTCTGTTTGTCTTTGTAGTACAATGCTGAAGTCCCTATGACTCAGAACCTGTATGGGCAGAACTAGCTAGTACTGCCTTCGGGATCTTCTCCAGCTAAGAATCGTCTGCAGAAATCGAGGTCAGAGACCAAAACTCAATTTATAGGGAAAGCAATAGTCGAAAAATATTGGAGATTTTTGTCTTAGCTGATTGTTACTCTACGGAAAAAAAAATGTGTTCTATTCAGGAAGGAAGTGTATCTATGCAATCATTAATTTAGCAAGTATTTTTGAAGACCTATTGTGAAGCAGGCTATTGTTAGGCATGAAATGATTAAGTTCTTGCTTCTATGAAACTAACTATGCTAGTTGTCTGATTAGAAATATGTGGTCCTAATTTTTAAATATCTAATTGTTTAATGTCAAAAGCCAATAAATAAGCTAGCAAATATCATACAGAAAGTTACATGAGATAAATAAGGTACAGAAAGATAGATGCATGGTTATATGGATATCATTTATCACAGAGAGGTAAGAGAAGGTCTCCCATATAAAGTGACATTTAACGTGGCACTTGAAATAAGACAGGTGGTGATATAGGGCATATATCACTGCTAATATCCTTGCTGACACAGGGAATATGTTCCAGAGATAAGAAATAGCAAGAGCCAAATCCCTGATGTGAACGCAGGCTCGATATGCTCATAAAGTACATGGGAGTTCACAGGGGGAGGAAAGTAGTGAGGTGGTGCTTGAAGCACTGCTAAAGGGGGAGACTTGTAGGCAAGTAGGACTAAGGGAGAATAACAAGGAGGAAAGGTACACATCTTTGTAGCGCCACCAGGGGTACATAAAGACTAATTTTTTCCTCAGAGTAATACAAGAAGCCACTGTTGAATTCTGGGTAGGGAACTGTTACAATCTGATTTACTCATTAAAAGAATAACCATGGAAGCTGTAAAAAGCAATATTGGGTTGAATAGCAAAGATGAAAATAGAGAAGTGTTAAGAAGCCATTATTACACTTATCCCACTTCATAATACAGGGAGGTTAGTCAAGGAAAACAGTAACAGTTACGAGGGTGCGGCAGACACTGGTGGTTGATATATCTGAAAAACACAAGTGTTGAGGCACAGTGGCAGATGGGATGCGATCCATAACAGAAAGAAATCTACGGTGAATGAGATGATGACACGAGAAACTAAAGAATGGATTTCTCTATTCTGAGATGGGCAAGATTAGGAGAGGAACGAAAGGGAGACACAGTCAGAGTTTGGCGTGGAAACTACAAGATTTGACACTCATGAGATACTCAGTTTGTTTTGAATATTCAACTTTGAATTGCAGGTTAGCAGACCTTGCTAGAGATATAAAATTTGGAGGCATTCTCTATTAGATAGAGGCCATAGGTCTGAACAAGACCATCTAAAAATGAAGAGAAAGCAAATGTATGAGGACTGATCCCAGGGTTGTCAAGGAATGGAAGAATCAATCCACTGAAATCAAAGAGAACCAAGCAAATGGAACATTAGGGCCATGAAGAGTGAGTACATAATGGAGGAGAATGAAATTCATACACTACATCAAATGCAGAGCACCAGTAAGTTAAAGACGGAGAAATGGCCACTGAACATGACCCCCAGGATTTGTCTGTGCAATCTTACTTCAGAAGTGAGAAAGAAATTTGGATTGGAATGAATTCAGGAGCAATTTGAAGAGATACGCTCGCAACAGCAAGTCCAGACACAACTTGGTGACTGTATTTTTGTTCAGGATATATGCTTTCATGCCTCACTGGTTAAGAGCTGAAACATTTCAACTTCAAGCCACTTCATGAAGTCCAAAACCTACACTGGTAGGTCACAATGCAAGTACTTTTGCACTTGGCTTTCTTTTACAGAGCAATCCCAGTATAATTTTATCTTTATAAATCCTCCATTTCTAAGACAGCTTGTCACAGCAGGCATCCTAAGGGGGACTGAGAAACGTCTGTCAGAACTTCAGTGCTTCCATTGGGCAGTGGGTTCTTTCCTGCTGCGTAAGGCCAAATACTACTTCTAAATTCCAAATACCTACATATGATGTTTATCCAAGTGTGCATACTACCACATTTCCCCTCCATGAATAATGTATGTCCTATGCAATGTGAGTCCAAAATAAGGAAAATATGCTAAACCCTTAATAATGCACAAGATAAAAATGTCATGCTTGATAATATAATCTGTGAAATAGAAGGAATTTGTGAGCTAATCCCATACAGCAAATAAGTAAGATCAAATTAAGTTTCTCCATCACTTTCTTCCCATGTTTTTCCTTGCCATTCATTGCTGTAATGATTTAAATAAGTAAATCCCACTTTAAACCTGTATGGCAAAGCTAATGAACAGGTCATTCTGACCAATGTGGAGGAGCAGAAGTAATGGAAAATATACACCTTTGGGATCAAGAAACACAAACAGTTGCTAGACATGTCACTAATACTTTCTGATATCAAGTAAATCAGGCAATCTCAGTCTAGTCTAGATAACAGGAATGTTATCTTCTTAGAAATTTGCATTCAAAAAGAAAATTGCCAAGCTGCGATTACTTATGACTGGTTATTTTAGTGGACTGACTTACTCATCAGCTGCAGCTCAACAGTTTATGATAGCTATTAATTAAAGAGTCACTGTCCCCACTCTCTCTAGTGGGATGAGCTCAGGTTTTAGCTGTTAGGAGAACGGAAGTTGAGTTTTATTTCAATGATAGACCACTTATGAGATTTTGTAGGTGACATAAAGCCTGAGCCACAGTTATTTTACCCACAATTTGGTAAAAGCATTGTTATTGTTTTATAAAAGAGGTTGGCTTAAATGAGATCATACAGTGTGTGTTCCAATTAGCATTTCCTCTTGTGTCCTCAGACATTTCACCAGTTATTTCCTCTCCTTTTTTTCAACTCCTTTCTTTTTTCTACTCAAATCACTCCAGCCCTCATCAGTTGCTTAACCACACTTCTCTATTTTGATTTTTTTCTACAGTAAAGACAGTTTTAAGACAAAAGTTATGTACACACTTATTCTCTCTCTCTCTCTCTCTCTCTCTCTCTCTCTCTCTCTCTCTCTGGTTTTGATTTTTTAGTACTGGGAACCAAACTCAGAACCTCATGCTTGCTGGGCAGGTGCTGTGCCGCTGAGCTATATGCCCTGCCCCTACTCTTTCAATTCTTATTCTTCATATGACTCGTTACTACAGATATCACTTATCTCTACAACAGGTACCTGCCCATCGATCTTTATTATTATTTTCTCTAATACTTAGTTTCTTAATTTGCTATTTCCTAAATTTATGACTCGGACACCAGGAAATGGCAGGCACTCTCTTCCTCCACCATAAGTCTCTGACAATAGCCTTGATGGCGTCCCTCCTCCAATCCGTCATAGTAAATGTCACCTCCAGGCAGCATGGCTCTGCTCTGCACACCTCTGCCCGCTCCTCTCTGTGTCACGCGATCACTAATCATCAAGCTGTCTGCATTCACGTATTGGCCGCATCCCCCACAACCCCTACCTGGGCTCCTCTAGCATTCTAGGCCAGAGTAATATTTATAAATGCAACCAGGTCATGGCGTACCCAGACCTAAGAATTTCAATGGCTTCTTATTTCCTATTGGCCTAAGCAAGTGTCTCAACTTTTCGAGACTGAGTTGCTGTTAAAAACTAATTTTGATGAACTCAGTACTAATCCGCCCAATCTCAGCCCTTGCTACACTCCCGCTATGAGATACATTCCAATGATACTGCATAGACCCCACAGCTTTTCTTCAGTGTGCCATAATCTCCCTTCTCTAGGCTCTCACAGTTCATTATCTCCCTGGGCCACTTTTCATTTCCTCAAAGTCTAGAACAAATGCCTGCATCATGGAATCTTAGTAATTTCCTGGTGAGGCATTTTCACCATCATAGTGATATATTATAGTAACATATTAAACCATTATACTCTGAGATCCATGCCAATATATCTACAGAGTTCAGCTGAACAACTCAGAATTTTTATAATGCTTGGCTCTTAGTGTTTTGTTAATCAAAAAGCCTGGGAAGGAACTGTGTAAATGATAAAAAATGCATAATTGAAAAGAATATTTTCTGGAACAGTTAATCATGCTGTGTCAACTTGAATAAAATAAGAAACACCTAGAAGATGAGTAAGGCACAGTGCTGGGTGTGTCTGCGAATAATTGCAATGTAGGCCAGCAAACTGAGAAGGGAAGATGCACCTCCTTTGTGGGCAGCATGAGCACCAACCAGTAGAGTTGCAATGCGAATAACATGAAGGGAGAAAGAAAACAAACATGTACCCCTTTGGGAGAGCTCCAGTCTTCCTGAGCAGCAACGTCCTTCGCTGTTATTGCTTTTGGATTTTGGTCTCCAGACCTCAACTTCTTTGTGCCTTCTACTATAGACTTGTACCTGCAACCTTCCAGGAGCTTCAGGTCTTCAACTTTTGACCGGTGCTACATCCTTGCTCCTTCCTGTTCTGTGGTTCCATCTTCTTGTCTGAGCAGCTGCTGGATCATCTTACTCTTTAGTGTTTAAACAGCCCTCATGAACACTCCTGCCTCTGATCCTACAGCCAACCTAACAAATCCCCTTGTATAATTACACACACGTGTTTTACTGATCCTATTCCTCTAAGGAGTCCTAAGAAATGCAGTTTTGGTACCAATAGTGCTTGTAAACAATTATAAAGGATGAATTTCTCTAATTGGTTTAGTAGCTTCTGGAATAGGCTCTCCAATTTGATGAGAACTAAAGTGGCCATGGTCTCTGCTTCTGACAGTGTGGACAGCTCTGAGAGACCATGGTGTGAACTTTTTAAAATAATACATACCACATCTTAGTTTGACTACACTAATTCACCACTTGTGAGATGAGGTGTGAGGAACTTAGTACTCTATATGTAATAGTTTTGAACATTTTGGGAAAAGTAAGAAGTACAATGATGTTAGCTGATTGCTCTTAGCATCTCTAGATAAAGTATTAAAGGAAAATAATGACCTCAAAGACTCAAATTCCCAGCCCCAGACATGCAAAACAATCTACACTACTATGTCCTGTTGAAGTCCATATCAGGAGGTCAATGGGTCTGTGACAGAGAGATGAAGAGTCTATGCTAGAAGACTAAAAGATCTGAGGGAGAAGCTGATAAGTCTGTGCTAGAAGCCAGAAGATGACATTCAAGCTGAAGATTAATACTGCAGATCCTCTGAAGAATAGAAGCAAGTCCATCTTTCCTCATTTCCCTTTTGTATCATCCAGGCAACAAGCCACCCTAGGATCGGTCCTCTACACTCTAGGATGTAGAATTGCTGAGTTGATTTATTTAAGCTTCTAAACTTCTCAAATTGACATAATCAATCAACCATTACAATCCACCCCTTGACAACCTGGCAATCAGATACATTTCTTTAAACCAGTCTCCAGATACAAAGATAAACTTAAAATTATGCCTAACATGTTATAACTGTCCTGCGTATAAACAGAAATGCACTAATTCTCTTGCCAGAACAGAAGGTAATTTTCTTTGAGTGATGCTTACTCTTATTACTTCATATTTTTGAACATTTTAGCACAGGTTAAACAATCTTTAAGAACTAGTATTAGGTCTAGCAAGATTATATTATATTAGAAACATATTAGGAGGGAAATAGTACAATTACAATCCTCTTTTCTCTAGCTAATCACAGGTTTGCAGCTGGTATTTAGAACTACCATCTTCCACTACCCATTGGGTATTCCCTTGTCCATCAGCAAGCACCGCAGTAGGTCCTGGTTCTTTCCCTGGTGGGGTGACACATATCTTCATTCCTGAAGGTTCTGGGCCATTTGTCATTCTGCTTGGGTTAGGTTGTTATAGTTTCCCATTCACTTTCATAACAGGACATGGTAATGCTAAGAGGTACCGTCTGGGATCTTCTGCATTTCAAGTACACTCTTCCCTCTTGGAAAGGTCTCAGGTCACTTTTCCATTGTCTTATTCCTTCTCATGAACCTCATTCCCCCGTGTTTCATCCGTGCAATCCACAGCTCCACTGGAGTCATCCCTCTGGCCAAATGCTTCAAATTCCCCTGCTAGCTCTTTGTTCTTAATTTCCAACATAGATCTGGCCAAAACCCTTCAACAGTAAGCATGCCACTATCCCAAAAGCAGGCTGCACTCAAGCTTTTCTGCCACCCAGGTAGTATATCTAAACACAAGCAAAATGCAGACCAACTTGCTGCCAAGCAAATTATACGCCACTGAGGATCCAGCAGCCAGTGCAGCCCTTTTCAGTAGAAGCCTCCTGAGCCCCATTGTCACTGGCAGCATTTCTATCAGTACTCTGATTTTCTAGGCTGACCAGAGTCTGCAATACAGTTTACAGTGTTTGGGGGCTGCCTTTTCAGCCAGTGTCTCAAAACACGTCCAAACTAATTCCCAAGGCTCTTAAACCACATGGCCAAGCAATGTCACAGCAATGGCCTCACTCCCAGTACAAATATTTTGTAGTCAGGGTTCTCAAGGGAACTGATTTAATAAAGGACACATACTTTATAAGATTATATTATAATATTTACCGAAACAGTCAAATGCAGAAGAGTGCAGGAGAACTGTCCACACACTAGAGCTTCAAAGGATCTAGCTGAGGATCGGTCACATGCCAATGTCCTCCATGAGTCCAACTGAAGACCTATAGCCCATGGCAATGTTCGCCATGAGTCCAGGTAGAAGCCTAGAGCCCAAGAAATTGTCTCATGGAGTTCTCTACCCGGGATCTGAACTGGGAAGGCCCAAAGGACAGTAGTGGAAGCTAGAAAGTCTGAGCCAGCAGAATGAAGGATCTGCGCCAGCAGGCTGAGGGATCGGCACTGGAGGCAGGAAGTGAAGTTCAAAGTAAGGACCAGAGCTTTCCCAAAAAGAACTGCAGACATTCTCAGTGATAGTGAGGACCCGAGCTCCTCTGATGATGAGAATAGCTAAGTTCGTAAGAGGAAAACAAGTGTGACAGGCTTCACCAGAAGAATCAACAGCACACCCTCTTCCCCTCTAGTTTTGCTTTTCTGCTATTGGCTGCACTACCCAGGTGGGCCTTCCACACCCAGCACCACGCTGATTGAGTTTATCCGAGTGTTACAAATTGACCTTTAGTTAAGCCACCACAAGGAGAATATTCTCTCCTTGGGCCATTGTGATGAAGTTTAAGAAAAACAAATACACCCTCCATAACTATAATCAGTTGAATTACAGTGCAAATTTAATGCTCATTCTCAAAGGGCATCTGTAGTTAAACTCAAGGCACTAGTCAGAAAATAAAAGGAAAGTAATGATCGGTAGGGACCTGATGGTGCTGGGGACATTGAACTCCTACATTTTGATTTAGTAGATTAGTTTGCCAGAGAAAGAAATTTCACAGTCTTCAGCGACAAACACACCACCACCCCCTGTAGTGCTGATCCCTCCACCTCCACATGAGGAAACTAATCCTGCGTTGCCTGTCAAAATAGTAATGACCTTCTCTGATGCAGTTGCCAAGCAAAGCAATGCTAACTCCTCAGGACCCACCCTTACCACCCACTTTTGTCTCTAAGCACAAAATCAGGCACACATCTCAGAAAACTTACAAAAGTAAGGTACCCAAGGCCACCCATGAGGAGCTATGCTGCTCTCCCAAAGGACTTCAGCTTTTATTCTGACCAGCAAAGGTCTAGAGAACAGGAATGGTACTGGATTTTAATGATGTGGGATTATGACGGTAAAAAAAAAAGCTGCATCGATCTAAGTTTCTTGATATGAATCTATTGTTAGAGATTCTTGATTAAATGTTGCAGCTCGTGACTTTTTTTTTCAAGTGCTGTTAGTTCATTTACATGAGATTTCCCTGTGAATGAGCTGGAGATGCCCGATAGCCTTTGGTTTACTATTGATGATGCTATAAAAAGTTTCAGGAAAAGTAGACATCTTGGGTAGATGTGGCAGCTAAAACCTCCTCCTCTACACTGGATGACTCACAAAATGTACCTTTGACTAATACGATACCTTAAGGGACAGTTATGCTTGAGCCCCGGTGCCCTGGAGCAGCTCTGTCGCTGTTCTTTTCTGTGTGCCACACCTTAAAGTAGGTTTCTGCGGTTGGTTCTGATCAAGGAACAAGTTTAATGGCCACCGAAACACAGCAACGGTCTCATGCTCTAAAAATCACTGGTCTTATGTTCCAGAGCAATTGGTTTGATAGAATAGTGGAATCACCTTTTGAAGGTGCACTTACAGCACCAGCTTGGTGGCGATACCTTGTAAGGCTGGAACAAAGTTCTCCAGGAAGCTGTATATGAGATGAACCAGCACCTGATATATGGTAGTGATTCTCCTGTACCCAGAACTCATGGGTCCAGGAATTAAGGGTGAAATGGAAATTGTACCATTCACTCTTATACCTGGTGAACACTTAGCAAAACTTGTACTTCCTGTTCCTGTGAACTTACAATGTTCTGGCCTGGAAGTCTTACTTCAAAGGAGAGAAGCTTCTATCAAGATGCACCAAACGACTCAGTTGTCCTGAATTTAAAACATCCCTTTGGCCTTTTTGACACCCTCAAGCCTCTGAGTCAACAGGATAAAAATGAATTTACAGTGTCAGTGGGTGTGACTGACCCCATCACAAAGGGGAAATTGGACAACTCCTCCACAGTGAGGTAAAAATGATTACACTTGGAAAAGAGATGATCTTCCAGACTGTTAGTATTGCCATGCCCCTTTTTAACGGTAATGGGAAACTACAAGAACCCAATCCAGGAAGGAAGACAAATAGCTCAGAACCTCCAAGAGTAAAGGTGCAGTTCACCCCTCCAGGGAAAGAACCAAAACCCACTGAGATACATGACAGCCAAGGAGATGTAGAATGTGTAGACAGTAGTTCTAAATAAATACCAGCTACAACTGCGGGACAGGTTTCCCAAACAAAGACAGTAGCTGCATTTTTTTCCTATTTTGTTAAATGTTTGTGCATAAATGCACATATGTTAAGAGAGTATCTTTTATTTTCTTTGTAATATCACATCATTGACTTAATAACAGTACATAAGTATTGTTAAACCTACACTATAATATTTATGTTACAGAATGTCAGGTGAATAGTAAGCATCACTCAAAGCAAACTTTGCCTGCTATTCTGGAGAAGGAATTACAACAAGTCCATTTGTACCCAGGACAGTTGTATCATGCAATTATGAAATTTCTATTATACCTGGAGATTATGCATGGTTAAGGAGATGTGTCTGGTTATAAAAATGACCATGAATGGATTATGACTGTCAGTCATGACTATCACCTTGAATGGGTGAAGGAACACCTGTAAGATTACTAAAGCACAGTTCCGGGTGTGTCTGTGAGTGAATGTCATGGGAGGAAGACTCGCAGCAGTTACACGTGGCACCAACCAATAGGCTTGTGGCCTGAATGGAATCCAAAGGAAAGGGGAAATTAAAGAAGGAAGTGTGTCATGGATCTTGTAACTGTACCTGTTACAACCCCTTGCACAGTAATACTTACATTTTCTATGGATTCTGATCCACCAGAGAACCCTAACTATTATGCTATCATACTGAAACTCTTGTGAAAAACAGGCATTTAGAGAGTCAATTTAATTCCTTCTACTCCTGTGGCCACACAGCTGAACTTCTAGTTACATATATTTTTGAGGAAACAGTTTCCTACTTAATTTGTAAGCAACTGTAGTCCAAAGGAAGCTACTCTTCTGTGTTTTGTTTGTTGTGATCTTCAACATACTTCCATTGTACCTAACAGTCATGTATTTACATCTTAAAACATACAGAGACATTTACTTCTTTTTTAGTCTGTCTAAAATAAAAATACGTGTTTTGACAATGGAAAATGTGATGGAAAGTTTCCATTAAATTTAATGTAAATCATTTTTATTAATTTATCAGTGTTAATATAAAAAAGACACAAATTTCAGGAATCCGAAGGCACATTTAAAAAAAAGAATAATCTATCAACAAATGAACCATAATTTCAGTTCAGTATTTTTAAAAAGCTGAAAAGCCTTTTTTAAAAAAGTCTTCAGTTTGTTTTCATAAAGAAATTCCAATTTATATTGGAAAAAAATCCTTTGTGACTTTATTTATAATAAAGAACAAGCATGAATACAATTAGATGTGATATAAATTGAAAATACATAGGCTAGTGTTATGGTTGATACATTGTGTCAACTTGGGGAGTCCAGAGGTTTGGCTGAGTGATTCAGCAGGAAGTCAGGGTGCTTACTTTGTACACATCCTGAGCCTGTGGAAGTGGAGGGCATGGAGAGTGTGTGAGAGCTACATGCTCCCTGGGTGGGGGTAGCCTGTTTACAATGTAGGGGAGAAAAGGAGGCTGCTTGCAGCCATTCCTCCCTTTTGCTGGTTGTTTTTGCTGTGCTCTGCCGCCATGAAGTTTGCCCTCTGCCACGTGCCACTCTGCCTCTGAAGCAGCCAAGTATGGACTGAAACCTCCACAAAGTGTAAGCTAAATAAACCTTTCCTTCCTTCATTTCAGGTGTTGGGTATTTTGTCTCAGCGATGAGGAAAAAGTAACCAAAACAGCTACACATGATGGTGGTTACATACCTTTGTAATCCCAGAACTCAGGAGACTGAGGCAGGAGGATCACTGAGTTCAAGGCCAGCCTAAGGTACAAAGTGAGTTCAATCCTGAACTGCATAGTGAGACCCTGTCTCAAATATCACAGTGATATATATTCACCCATGTATATAGCAGCACAGTTTGTAATTGCTCAATCATGGAAGCAACCTAAATGTCCATCCACTGAGGAATAGATAAAAAAATTGTGGTATTTTTATATAATGGAATATTACTCAGCTATAAAAAAGATAAACTCGAGGCTCTTACAGGTAAATGGTCACACTAGAGACCATACTCATAAGTGGAATAAATCAGACCTGCATGTGTAAACAACACATTGTCTCACTAATGTAAGAACCTGAAAGAGTGAATAAAAATTAGGAGGTATGACAGATATCATGAAACAAAAGGAAACTGCTTAGAAGTGAAGGGCAACTGGAATGAGGAAAAAGAGGAAAGAAAGAAGGGGAAATTATGTACATATGTATATACTGGTCAGCTACCATAGTTATACTACTGACTTCTATCACGTTACTGAAAGGAACAGTTAATCATTAATTATTTGGCCAATCTTGCATTATATTTATTTTCCTGAGAAGCTACTTTGAAAATACCAACATGTAATGCAACAACCACTGTTAATTTCTTACCACTTTGTAATTCAGTATTCCTTGTATTGATCTTATGCTATTTTGTAAATGGTTGTCTGTTTGTTAAATACATAAATAAATAAATGTTGCCAGTTTAAAAAAAAGACTATCCTGAATTGTATCATAAAACCTCATCTCATAAAGACAATATATATATTTTAATAAATGACTATAAGCTCCCACAAGTACTCCTACAAGCCTTTAAAGTGTCACAGTTCTTCATAAGAACCTTTCTTTTTAGGGAGCTGTTTCTATTATTTCCCTAAAAATAGGAAGAAATTGGAGAACACAATAACTCAACAATGAATATTTAATTATACAGTTGTCTCATCAAATGGACTTTTCTTCTGAATCTCTCAAAAAAATAACTGAAAGCAAATACTATAGATAAAAACCTAAAAGTAGTGTTTCAGTTATCCATTTTTATATAACAAACAAAACTAAAGCTTACCAGTTGCAAACGGCAATCCTTTCTTCTCATGATTTTGTGTGGGGATTAGCAGGATGATTCCTTTTCTATCTGAACTCACACTGAGCTTTGCATTTAAGCAGAAGCTCAGCTATGTCCCAAATATCCAAGATGGTCTGAATCCTCCATAGTCTCCCTTCATAGTCTTTTCACCATTCAGTAGCCTAACCTGTGTTATCCAAGAAGCTAGCTGCAATATCCAAGTACTTCATCAATCTGTATGCGTCACACTTGCTTATTTCCCATTGGCCAAGGCAAGTCATATGGCAAAGCACAAAGTCAATAGGAAGACTCCACAATGCCTTGGAAATAGAAAGCTTGTCCTTTGATAGCCACCAGGGTAAGCTAAGTTTGTGCATTTGTGTGGTCTGATGATTTATAGAGCTGGGTACTAACTCAGCAGCAGCTTACAAATAAACATAACTTGAAACAACTCAACCTTGGAAAATAAGACACTTTCTTCTCATAGACCTATTCTGCAGTTTAAATATTGGAATCTCTGTGCTCCGTGTCTCCAGATGAGGATGATTCAAAGTAGTGATTGGCATTTATATTCTGGAAGTCCTGAAACATCATACATAATGTCCTCAGTATCTTACAAATTTATTCTGAAATTTAAAATCTTAACATTTTCACTTGTGAGTTTATGTCATGTGATATTTTCTAACTTTGGCTTGGTAAACAAGTTCAACATTTATCTTTATTTATAAGCCATAAAGCATATTCCCACCTGAAGACTCTTGTTATTACATAGCCTCTCTAAATCTTAAAAACCACAGGGATGCTGTATCAACCAAAATACTTCCCACTCACTCAGTAGAGTGATCTTGCTCAACTTCAGAGGGAAAGACCAGAGATAACACTGGATGAGTTGATTTTCTTCTATAATTTCAACAATTCTTAGAGTTACAAAAAGTTTTCCTACGTAATTAAATATCAGAAATTTTGTTTGAAAGCAATTCTTATACACTTGCTCAGAAAAGTCTTTCTTACTGCCCTGCTCTCAGATTCCTTTAAAAGGATTGGCTCATTCAATAGTGAGATTTAAAGTAAGAAAGATTTGTAAAAGTCACTGAGTTACCTTACTTCTTTGGCATTTTAACTGGCATAGCCTGAGGCCATGTATTTTATCTTCCAGAATATTTTTCAATACAAGAAATAAGAGAGATTTGGTACCTCACATGAAGAGCTTTCCATCTTTTCATAGTTTTGCCTTTTAGAAAATTCCTTCTTAGAATGGCAAGCAAGTATGTTTTATAATTGCTTCACATTAACTGGCATTTTAATCCTGTGGCTATGCAAAACAAATGACTTCCCGCACCTTTGTTTTTTTGTGTTTAGCTTTATGTCCTTACTGCATAGTCTAATATATGATACATAGGCTCTATTCAATATTCATAAATACAGATAACAATTATTAAAAGTTTGCGATATGTTAGACATTTTATTAACCTCCTTAGATGCTGTACAGTATCTTATCTGAAGACATCTATCAAAATTTCTCCTCCCAATGCTTCCTTATTTCCTCTTCAAGACTAAGTCTTTCAGTCACTCCAAATGTAACCTTGTGTTTAAGGATTAAATTGTATAACCACAAAATCCATCCATGGAAATCCTAACCTGGTATCTCCGAATGTGACCTTCTTGGAGACAGTGTGTTTCCAGAGGTAATCTTCTTAAAATGAGGTCTTTATGGTGGAAATGTGAGCACAGACGCACAGATGGGGCAGATGATTTTTTAGAGGCACAGGGAGAATACAGACACCTAGAGACAAGGAGAGGGGCTGGAGTAGACCCTTCCCCCAGCTTCAAAAGGTACTGACTTCTTGATTGCAGAGTTCTCTCCTCCAACACTGAGATAACAAACTTCTGTTATTGAAGTCAACCGGTTGGTGGCACTTTGTTACAGTTGCCCTGGGATATTAGGACACTGGTCATCTGACGATTTTGTTCCGTACTAATCAAAGTACTAGTGACAGTATATTACCTACCACTATTCAATACGCCACTTCTCCCATATTATTCTACCACTTAATATTTAAAAGATAGCTGCAAGAAAGAAAGCACTTCCCTGTATTTTACAAGAATTAGTGGAAGCATAAAAGAAGTTAGGTGATCTGCTCCTCGTCCTAGAAGAAAGTAGAACCAGAAATTGTGCTAAGTCTGATTACAAAGTCATGGCACTTAGGCCTGACTTTCTCTTGCTGCTGTTTTGACCACAAGTTTCTAAAACTGTAAATGTTACAAATATGCAGCCTCTTCACTGAGAGCTCTGTGTGTTTCCTGCACAATCAGGTACTTCATACATTTATTTTGATAAAGCCAGTAGAATGCTAGAGTCATTAAATTTCCTCTTCTGATTCTTACTTCTTCTTAGCCTGTTACTTCTGATTGACCTGGTTTTCAGCATACTTAAATCTTCCTTATAAGATTGTACTTACGAAGAATTCTGTGCAAAATTTTAATTCATCACACATAGTGTTCCCATTCCTCCTCTCATGCTCAGGAATTTCTTGATGGAGTTTGTCTCTCGTCACTCCATGGCTCCAGTGGACGATCCAGTAGACTGTCTGCAGAACATTCCCCAGACGTGGATAATCTCTGGGTCTCTCTCTGTCTCTGTCTCTGTCTGCCTCTGTCCCTCTGTTTCTGTCTCTCTCTTTTCTCCATTATACTCCCTCTGCCTCTCCCTCCCCCTCCTTCTTCCTTTCACTTCTTAGAAAGCAAGATGAAAAGTCAGAGATACTTACAAATGGACTAAAATGAAGACAAAGCCCTAGAGGACCAGCCAATTACTGCTGTTACTGAGATGCTCCAAATGTTGTTTTGTTCCAGTGTCCTGCTTTTTAATGATTCCTTATTTATCTAACATTGTCATAATAAAGTTTTACATTAACCAGACTCACTGGTTAATGCTTAAAATGAAGAAGTAGAAGCAAAGACTTTAAAATGTGACAATAGACCTCAAAAGGCCTACACAGCAGACCAGGACAAAATGTTACAGAGAATGAACAGACTATCATGTCAGCTTGGGTTACCAGGACGAATAAAAGAAATCTAATAACCTGATAATGACCTAGATCATGGTACTGAGCTACCTAGAGAAAGTGGCATGTTTTCTTGATGCCAGTGAATTTTCTGATGTGGTTTCCCTGGTACTAAAATGTGAGTGAAATTTTGCATCCTCACCTTCTAGGTTTAGACTTCACCTGTTAAATTCAGAATTATACACTGAATATGCAAAGGCCTTAATGCTAAGAGGAAAAATCGGATGGGATTAATATGCCCTTACCTGAAAGCTTGTATCTGTTAAGCAGATCTCAGTAAATACCTCAAGTCACCTCTCTCTCCCTAATCCCCACCCTCAGTGAATTTTTTCAACCCCAAATATTCTACATTATGAATTTAACACACAGCCATTCTCTTAGCCAAGGCCACCTGTCACCAACAATACCCTCTGTCACCAGAGTTGACTTTATGATTTCAGATGATATCTTACACTTTTTACTTTGCTCTAACAAACTTTCTAATCTTGCACTGCAGATGATTTCTGCTTCCCTGCAGTTACCAGTCTCTGTGTACTAAATCTCCGTGGGACACAGCCCTAATGGCTCCTCTGAGTTCTGTACTCAGAGTTGAATTCCCACTCTAAGAAACCTCTTCATGGTGACTCAGCACTGGCCTGTGCTCCTTCCTCTGGGTCAGAGCATTGCTTAGAACCACATTCTTATTTGTAACCTGTCAGGCAACTCACTAAACATGACCTTTTGATTCTAGCATAGAAACAGGAGTAAAATGGAGGCCTAGTCACCTTGACTCAACAGAGTCAAGCAGCAGGCAAATATAGCCAGAGAGGAAGTCTTGATGGGGCGTGCCAGAGGCTGGGCCTACCAAGAAATCAAGTCCAATGAAGCCACTCACTGTATCTGTCTCCACCACAGGGCACAACTTATCCCTCACTGCTGCATAAAAGCAGCCAAGGGAGGTATTTAAGAATGATACGTGAAAAGGCGACATGCAGGTTTTGCATGTTAATATCAACAAAGACATCCTAAGCTTCAGTGTTTGCCAACACTCCATCAATATCCTTGAAGTCCCGACGTAAAAAACACTGTGAATGAATATGCAGTATAGTAGGGGGTTTCAATACACACAAACTACCGTGATTCATTCAGCAAAGGCATATTATCTGAAGAAAAAATTAGATGTAATATTTTTCAGAGATAAATATCAGCACAAAAACATGTTTATATCTTCCTGTATATTTCTCATAGGAATTGGTCCTTTTGGCAAACCTATGCTTAGATGGGCTTGGATCACCCAGCATATGTACTGTATGAGGGAGAGGAGCCAATGGTAAGTGAAGGTGGAGAGCACAGGCGTACTGAGGGGGCAGATGACCAGCTTTGCCTCTCTGGCACTAGGCAATCATCTGAAGTTGTTGTTGACTTGTAATTTAAAAAGTACTTTTACACATATTTGGATATAAGGTAGCACAGTTACTGCTTCTCTTTTCTTACACAGAGATAAAGTAACTGGAAGTGGAAAGTTTCCCTCTATTCTATCCTCAGCCATTTCCTTCCACTCCCTGGAGAGTCATTCTGTTTTATTATTCAGGAGCCAAAATATGGGAACCTGGTAAACTTTGTACAAAGCCCTCATTTTTAATCAATTGTGTTCTACAAACTCTCCCTTTCACCTTCTTTCTTGTCTTTGTAAAGAAAACAATTCACAAGTTGTATGTTCGTGTGTGTGCTCACATGTGTGTGTGTGTGTGTGTGTGTGTGTGTGAATAATATATTTTATCAGCTTTCCTTTAACGTTTTGCAGCCAAATCTAGAATTTAAACAATGGCTGGAGAGATAGAAATGAAATGGTGTATGCACTGCCAAAGCAAATGCAACAGAAGTGAAATGGAAACCAACTGCTAGGCCAGGTCTTACAGAGTAAGATTCTGATGTGGGTGGAATGGAAAAAAAGCAATGTACTTAGTATACCAGTCAGTGCTTACTAGAGATATAGATTCGATCAGAGATACACAACATGTTGGCATTTAAAGGATTGGCTCACTGTGGCCACCCAGAGTCATGTGGGAAGATTGCAGGGTCCACTGCTGGCTTGGAGCTCACCCAGGGTCTGATCAGGTGGCTGCCGGGTCTGCCAGGGAGCTGAAGATGAAGTTCAAGGACAAGGCAAAAGCCTGAGCCTCCAAGGAGTGAAAAATTCACAAATTTTAATGCCATTTTCTACTTAAACTGTCATATCCACCTAACTCAAAAATCTCATTTCATGGGGGTGCAGCAGTCAAATAAGACTATCTGCAAAATGCTCATTTGCTGAAAACTTTTGAAGACATTTTCACTGAACCGTTTATATTATTAAGCTTTTAATTTATCAACCATTTTTCACCTAGCTCTTTGCTTCTGTGAAGAGGATGAGATATAGGCCTCCAGTCTCTGAAAGTGTCCACGTTCACTCAGAAACGGGTGCAGGCCTCTACTCGGAAGTGAGGGGGTCATGTTCTCAGGGCTGAGCTCTTGGTTACAGACAGCTCTTCGTGATGAAACTTGGAAGTACTCTAGCAATCACAAAGTCGCTGATACAGTTTGGATGTGACTGGAGTGTGGCCCTCATGGATTCATGTGCTGGAGCCTCATCTGGGGTGAGCCTGTGTTGGGCTGATAGAACCCTGAGTAGCCTGGTAGAAGGTGGTTAGGTTATAAGGACACAGCCCTGGGCAGGGGTTTAATGCTCAAGGAGTGAGCTCTTATGGGAGCAGACTGCTATAAAGCAAGGCAACTCACAGCTTGACCCCTTCTACAAGCATCCCATTGCCTTTTCTGCTTCCAACCAAGAATTTTAAGTGCAGGGCTGGGGATATAGCTCAGTGGAATAAGTGCGTGCCTGCCTGGCAAGCACAAGGTCCTGAGTTCAATCCCCAGTACTGCAAAAAAAAAAAAAAAAAAAAAGAATTTTAAGCAAAGCACCTTCTGGTATTTCCAGTTCTTCAAAGAAATAATAACAGCCCCAGGTATTAAATGGCTTATTCAAAATTTGTCAAATCAGACGGCAAGAGAATTGACTCACATAAAGATTTTCTTGCACCTATAAAATTCTTGAACGCTTATAATAATTCTTCTGATGCAGGCTGGGGGCCCTCTCCAAAATGCTTGTGCGTGCTCTTGAACCCACAGACACATATATCTGCTTACAACCCCTTGAGTCTTTTGTCTTATGCCCATAGTCACTGATGACTGAGACATTTAGTCCATCAATTATGCCTATCAAAAACTTAAGTCTCTGACCCTACTGACCATGACAAGCAGTCACCAAAATATGAATATTGCCACTCTACTGAAACAAGGAAAAAGATGAGGCACCAGAAGAATTGAAGGTTTCATAGCACAAGAGATGTTACTTTAAATGACTTCTACAAAAAACAAAAAATAATATTATTTCAGCAAGGAAAGAACAATGATTTTTAAATTTTCCATTGAAGCAAAGAAAAAATACCAAAGGTTTTAAGTAATTTGAATAAAACCTGCCCTGAAAAAAACATATTTATTTAACTGCACAAAATTGTGTGGCTATCCTACAGTTTGTTTATTTTAAAAAGCTATTATACATTACAATGCTATGGAAATATATTCTTTCTGATAACTACGTACTTGAACATGTGCAATCTTCTTTTTTTTTATTTTAGAAACATAAAAGTACAAAAACATATTGACAAACAGACACCCATTATCATAGAAAATAGTACAATCACAACTAATCTATAGACAAGGTGATATGGTCTCAACAGTAGTTGTTGCTTTATCCATTGATATCTTCGAATTGTAGATGTGTGGACCCATATACAGACATGTAAATTTAGTCAGACAGT